>CAUOFW020001021.1:0-149107 GCA_963454935.2 Ilex paraguariensis | reverse complement strand
GCTCGTAAATTTCTGACAAATTATTCAACTTCTGTATTGTTTTGAGTCTATGAGGAAAAGGAGTAGGAAATAGGACACGTGGGTCCCTTTTCTTTTGATGGTTTTGGTTCTTGTTCAATCACAAGTTCAGGCTCCTCTTCAATCACAAGTTCAAGCTCTACTGGTTCAGGCTCAACTGGTGAGTTGACTAGGATTGACTCAGATTTTGGCTTGGGAATTAGCATATCTCTAATGGTCTTGTCAATCACCTTGCCACTTCTCAATGTAGTGACAACTTGGGCTTGGTCTTGTGGGGTTTCCATGATTGCAGGATTTTTCACCTGAAATTGGCCTTGTGATGGTTTGTTGGGCGGGCGGGAAACTTGCCCTTCTCATGTGTGGTATTGATTGGGTTAACTTTTGGATGTGGCTTTTAAGATCCTTAAAAGATTGAGTTGTCTGGTTTTTTAAATCAGTAAACGCCTAAGTGGAACTATTGTTATAGTTCATTTGGCCTTTCATGAACTGATTCAAGTTATCCTCAAGGCTCCTCTTCTAGGGTGGTTGGTATGGTTAATACGTGGGAGGTTCTTGAGCTGATGGGTGTGAACCTTGTTGTTGGTTCATGGGAGTTGGTTGTGTGTTTCTCCAACTGAAGTTTGGGTGATTTCGCCACCTTGGATTGTATGTTTCAAAATATGGGTTGGAGTAAGGCTTGTAAAGTTAGAAATTGCATTTGTTTGCTCCAACAGAATCTCTTGAATGCTGGAATGGTAGGACACTCCTCAATAGGGTGTCCTGTCAGCGCACAAATCCCACACACTTGTTTTGAAGGGAGGCCAACATCAACTTGATGAACCTTTTTCATTCTCTTAAAGCTTTAAGCTTTCGAGATAAGGTGGACATTTTTCTCTTAGGTCATCATCATCTCTCAAGACATACTTACCCCATTGGGAAGTAGATGATTTGGCTTCAACAATGGTATGGGAGGCTGAGTCCCACATCTGAGAACTATCAGATACGGTGTCAAAAAAATTGAATGCCTCCTTCAAACTCTTGCTCATAAACTCTCCTTGAGCCATTATTTCGACAAACTGACGTAGTCTAGTGGGCAAGGAGTCATAGAAAAATCCTACCAAAGTCCAATTCTCAAATGCATGGTGCAAGCAGGACTAGAGCAGATCCTTGAATCTCTCCCAACTTTGGTAAAAGGTTTCTCCTTCTTTGACTGAAAAATTATGATTTTCCTTTTCAGTGTAATAGTGCGGTGTATAGGAAAAAATTTTCTAAAAAATTATTTTGTAGTGCCTACCAGTCAGGTATTGAAAGAGCTTTTAAAAAATTTAGCCATTGTTTAGCTTTATCCTTTAGAGAAAATGAAAAAGTTTCATTTTGGCTACCTCAGAATTGTCTTGAAATGTTCCACATACTTCCTCAAACTTTTTATATGCAGATATGGATTTTCTGTTTTGAGTCCATGGAATTGAGGGAGTAATTGAACTATCCCTGTCTTTACAGTAAATAATGGTGCATCTTCAAGAAAGATAAAACAAGAGGGAACACTATTTCTTGTGAGATTTAAGTAATCCCGCAAGGTTCGAATGTTAGGCACTTCCCTCTCTCTCACAAGAACTTTTTCTTGTCTCTCATTATTTGCCACATTATTATCAAGAGGTTTGCTACTAATCTAGGTGAAGATGATTCAAATTGATTCACACATCCAACAAATTCTACTGGCAAATTTTGAAAGTGAGGATCGTCCTCAGACATAAAAAATAATTTATACACAATAAATCAAAAAAAGGAAGGTCTTCTTACCTTTTACCTTAAAAAACACCTGTTATGGTTCCCCGGCAATGGCACCAAAAACTTGACTTGATCCGATATGTGTACACCCAAGTGCAAGAGGTCAAGTTGTAGTAATAATCTGGTTAAGTCCAAAGTCGAATCCACAGGGAACTATGATTAGTGTTTTAAAGTAAGCAGTGATAGAGACCAAGTAACTGGAAATCTTGAGAGTTTGAAGTTATGGGATTTCCTAAACAGAATATAAGATTCTTTCCAAGAAGTTTTCTAGACAAAATATAAGCAATTCAAATGTAAACAGTCACCCTTTAGCTCGAGAATTTGACACGTAGTTAATCATCCAGTTTATTATACTTGTGTTTGGTAACTCAATTAACTTACTTGTCAACGACAAGTTAATCGGAAGATAAAGGTGGATTATACGAATTAAGCACAAGGTTCTGATGCCTTTCTAGAAGTTCCCAAGAATTATCTATGCCGAGACTCAACCCGTCTACAAACAAGCAAGTGTTTTTACAAGGCATCCATACATGGCGTTAATATTCCATCTTGTAAATGAAGTCCAATAATGGTGAAGATTAAGGTAGTCATGAAGATCTAGCCGGACTACTTGCCTTGAACACATGGATCTTTTAATGCAAGAGTCATCCATTTCATAGAAAAAAACTCATGGTTATACAAAGTAACCTTAGCTTTGCTAGATGCAGTCAATCATTCAATAAGCAAGTGTAATATAAAGCATTAAAGTATAAATGAAATGCACAAAATATAACTTCCAGATGATTTATACATGTCCATCACCTCTTACTAAAGAGTGAATGAGAACTACTCACTCTTCATGGCTTTGGTAAAGCAAGAAAAGTGAGTGATGATCATCCCTCCAAGTAGAGGACTTACAAGGTAAATCACAATAAGCGAGGATCCGATCTTCGACAAAGAATGAGTGAATCACGGTCCACCCTTCACGGCTTTAGTAAAGCTCTAGAAAAGTGCAAGTGTTTCACTCCACTAAGGGAAAAAGGAAGCTCAACGAATGGAAGTGAAAGACAATAAATGAAAGTAGAAGAAAGCTAGTTACTTTTGGAGGGTTTCCACCGTAACCAAAAGATGATCTATCTCCCTTGATACAAATAAATATAAGACTTAAGTCTAAGACTAATTATACAACTACAAATGGAAGTCTATGCCTCCTTCAATCTCTCTACTAGCTCTTGGTGTAGTCTAAGCCTACAAACCAAGCTCTAGCTTCCTACCCTCCAAATCCTCCCTTTCAAAGCTCCCACAAGGAGAGTATTTATATGCAAGGAGGAGGGGGGACAAGAGAGTGTGAGGGAATAGTGTAGGGCGTTGAAAGTCATCTGAAAGCTATCCACTCTACAGTCTACCTGGGGACAACGTTGGAACGTTGTCTGGCGTTCGAACGTTATTTCTGTCTTTGCTTGATAGGCGTTCGAATGCTAGCTAGGGTCTGAACCCCCACCCCCCCAACTCAAGTGGCCTATGTTTTTCTGGAGAGCTAGTTCCACACTCCACGTCTAACTTGACTTTGTGCTTGACAAAATTCCTTGTAGTTTCCTAACCTCTAAACATCACCTTTCAGCATGTATAATTTATGGATGAAGGGGAGTGTCACTCTCCTATGAGTGATGTCAAAAGAAAGGGCAAGGAGATGGGGTAAAATGAAGTGATGGCAATGTGATGTGTAAATGCATAAAAAGTGTGTGTGTGTGTGTGTGTGTGTATAAAAGTGCTCCCCAAGCGCAAAGAGACTTTCGCAGGTCGTGTTTTACTTGGTGGTATTCCAATGTCGTTTCCATGGGGAAGGAAGTAAACCTTGGTTTAGCCAAATATGAGATTTATCTACTCATGCTTAAAATGAAATTGACAATGCAATGAAAATGCATTGCAACGATATGAAGTTCTAGAGCAACCAGATACAAGGAAACATAAGCTATAAGAGAGTATATTGAATACCCATTTGAAAACTAAGAAAATGAGAAGTTTGATACATTAATGGTGAAAGCTTTAAAAGAGCATTAAACTTGCATTGAAATTTAAGGAAAAACAACATTAATGACATTAAATGAAGTTCGAAGGATTCATACCAGAGATTACAAGACAATGTATTGAAAGAAATGTAAAAATCTCAATTTTCTCTCACTAGACACTATTCATCATCTTCTCCAGACCTTTTCTCTCTATATCTCTGCTCTCTCATACAATGCTGAACAATGGAGTCATTGCCTACCAAAAACGTGCATGGAGATGATGCCCTAGACTCCAGAAGTGACCTCCATCCATAGAGGTGCAGGAGGAATGGACTGGATAGGGTGGTTACGGGTCCTGTCTGCACACACACCTCCATTCTTCTTCTCTCTCCTCATTTATCATCCAAGATTCCAAAGTTCAAAGAGAGGTGTGAAAGAGCTGAATAGTGTATGGGCATGTTAGAGAAGTGTGGGAGACTTGATGGTGGGACCCTCAAAGCAGCGGAGAAAGGTCTGCGAGAATCTGGGTTGTTTCAGTAATGACTACCGATAGATCGTGGAATAACTACTAGTAGTTATGACCCCAGTAACCAACAAATACCGGTATTTGTGAGATAGCTTTAGGTCCATTAGCCAACACCTACCGGTAGATGTTTCCTTGTGCTGCAAAATCCCTGATTCCTTCACCCTTCAAGAAATCCTTAATACTACCGGTAGCTTTTTCTAGTTTTGCTCAATTATTGCTTCATCCTTCCTTTAATCCATCATCAAGGCTCGTTCTCACCTCCATTCATCAAAAACACCATGGGAGGGTTTACCTAGCACTAAATGACCCCTTTTATCTGCAGTCAAATCAAAACTCCATTAAAAACTCAAACCATGCAATTCCGCTCACTTCAACCACAAAAGTAAACATAATACGGATGTAAAAGCACATAATATATGCAATGTTTAGTGCTAATCACATTGCACTCATCAGCTTGATCCTTAATAATTCAGGGAGACGTTCGAACGTTGTTTGGCGTTCAAACATGGTACTCATGTACCTTGGTGTAGCTACAACATGCCATGTCTCAGTAGCCTGGTCTTTAATTAATTCAGGGGGACGTTTAAACATTGTTTGGCATTCGAACATGGTACTCAAGTACCTCAGTGCAGCTGCAACATGTCATGTCTTAGTGGCCTGGTCTTCAATTAATTCAGGGGGACGTTCGAACGTTGTTTGGCGTTCGAAGGTTCTTGGTTTGTTCCAAACTTTTCCAATTTTGTCCCCCAATATGCTGGTGCTACATTCAAGTTTGATATATGTTGCTTTTGAGCACTTGTTCACTTTAGGATCTGAAATTTCATCATTTAAACTCCATCAAAGTATAATTAGTCTTAAAAAGGCATAGTAATATGCTAATTTTAACTACTAATCAGTTATCCCTAATCCCAAAGACCCAAACCCAAGCACGTAACTATGGATGATGTAGGTATTCAATCAATCAATCATGCAAACATATAGTGTGTGTGTTCAAATCACAAGTATATATGAAAAATAATAAATAACACAAGTGATTTGTTGAAAAAAAAATCTCAGGGAACCACTCTAGGGTTCACCAAAGGCTAATTCATTACCCCAAAATCAGCTTAAAAGTACCCAAGATTTATACCTCAACCAATTCTATAGTTAGATGCTCTTTTCTGTTAATAAGCCTCTCCGCCAAAGTTGTTCTTTGGCATCTTGGGTAGCTTCACTTAGATTCTTCACCACAATGGATCCTCTAGGCCTCGAGCATTCACAAGACACACCCACGAATCTCGATATGCACACTTCTAATGAGTTTTTTCATGCCCCAAATTTCATAAAAGCTTGATTAAAACAAGTACTTTTTTTATCAAAAAAATACATGTCAGTATGTTGTAAAAACATCTACGAAAGTATCTCTTTAGTTTAAATAAATTATTTTTAAAAAAAATATTTTGGCAGAGTTTTCTTTGAAAATTGGGCTTCCAACCAGCTAGTAAGAGCATCCCTATGAGAGCATAGCATAATTTAAACTAAAAAAACATACACAACATGCCTCCATCAAAAATATAATTCAACTAAATTCGGGGTGGCAATTAGAGGCCCACAAAGTCCTCCCAAGCACGGATGCATCCAATACCAATATATACCACAACTTAGTACACAAAGTCATAACTTTACATTACAATACCTAAAATAATAATCCCTCTATGGGATGATCTAGTGTGCACCACAAATGCCTCAAGAAAACCTTTTAAAACACAATGTTTGAGTTCTAACATTTCTACACAAGTTCTAAAGGTAAATATAAAAAGGCTCCAAAAGAGATTCTTTCTAGTCCAAGCTCCTACAAGCATTCCATCACCTATGCCCCAAGATGCATGCTAGTCTCTGAAAATATTAGTAAGGGATAAGTAACCACAACTCAGTACGATAATCCTTTTCCCAAGCATTTACAAAGTTTTAAATACCAACATTCCACAAACCATAAGAATAAGTAATGAAAAATTCTATAATTAAGTATAGGTAGAAGATAATGAGTAAGACACTTATAAAATTCTCCAAACACCTCAACATTAGAAATATACAAGGTATAAATTAAAGGTTTATATATTTAAAGTCAAACCATCATAGCAAATACCATGCATGTCTTGCATACGGACAATATAATCAATCACACCGGTTCATGCATGAACCATCCTTGGAGTACCTTTTGGGTCTTGCACCCTAGGGTCTCATCGCCCTTCTTGCTTTTTAAGGAGAACGTGTAGGGCACAAATTTTGACGCCACATAGGCCATCACCGAAAACCAATATCATAATCAATCCCCCTTAGGATTAGTAGCCGCCTTGGCAACCCACTCCATAGGCTCCAACTGTCTACTAACCCTCTGCCTGTTAGTATCGAGCATACATTTTCTAAAAATCAACAATTTATATATCCATAAATCCTTTTGAAACATGTTATAACCTTGACATTTTATCAAACATGTAGTAGGCTCAAATCTCAAAATTTGTATTTTCAAAGCAACATAACCATTTCCAAGAGAATAAGTCATATATATTATGTACAAAATCATAGTATACTTCAAAATCACCAAATCATAAGTTTAATCAAATACCCATAACTAAAATCAAACTATGGTTTCAAAACCATAACACTAAAATTATTTTTATGCATGTAGGTTCACAATCCATGGCAAACTCAACACAAAATCAAGGTTTACAACAAGTATTTTGCCATCAAACACATAGTAATTTTTAGTTAAAGAAAATACATGAGATGCACAATGTAAATGCAGGAGAGAGAAAAATCTCACCTAAGAATCAACAATTCCAAGCTTAATCTCTAAGATTCTCAAGCCAAGCCCAAGCCCGAGAGCTCTTCTTCTATCTTCTTCTCTTTTTGTTTCTAGTTCTAAGGTGGGTGGAGGAGTTTTGGGTGAGTGATGTGAAAAAAAATGAGTGAAATAGGCTAAATTTGGGATTTTAAACCCATCAATTCCTATCTGAAAATACTGTTCATGACAAAAAATGCATTTTGTCCAAAAGTATAATTTTGCCCCTAAACATCTCCAATTTGATCTTTATGACTACCTTCAGGTTTTTCGACATTTCGAATTCATTTTTAATGTTATTTTAACCTAAAAACATTTAATCTTATAATTTATCTCAAAATCAAAGTCAATTTACACCCGAAACACCAAAATTACTATTTTATCCCTCCAAATCCCTATATGAGGTAAAAACCTATTCAAATGTTTCTTGACCTCCAAGATACAATGGTAATTTTATTTTGACCTAAAAAAATTAATAATTTTCCTTAGTTACCATTATCAACCTTAAACGCCACAAAAATTAAATTTGACCTAAAAGTCAATACGCACATAACTCAAACTTACATGACTATACATTTAACAATGATTCAAAGTTGGTCTCATCATTTTAATCATTTTGAAAATACTAACAAGTTAATATAATTTATATTTATATGAAACACAGGATCTCACAAGTTTGGTCTTCAACCAATCAAGGTCTTCTTCTCCAAGTTGTGAGATTGATGAGATTTATAAGATGATTGCCTTTGGGTTTAGGGAGCTATGGTTGTGGTATGATCTCTAAAGCTTAAGAGGAAAACATTTAGCTCACAAAAGAGATACCCTAGGTTGGAAAAGCCTTTCTCTCTTTATAAGTTCAGAATAAGAGCAGTCTTGGTGAACAAGAAAACATACATTCGCGACTGACTACTCGAGTAGTGGGAGAACGGTCATAGGATAGTGGTCATTGGAATGAAAAATGAATTCCAAACTGACTTAGGAGTGTAGGACTGCTCAAGCGACCCCAAAGGGCAACCCCTATTGTCCTTCGTTTAACCTTTGCCCAATATTTTCCTAAGTCATAAAGAAACCACTCTACGATTGCTAGCGAGCATAGTGAGGTCCATATTGGTTTTGTAAGCCTAAGCCTAACATCAAGCAAAAAACGTATACTCTTGAACATAAGGGGTGTTGTTCAAGAGGGATTGTAATGCCTCAAAATCCAGGAGTCCTTTCTTAACTCGTTGATCACCCATTAACCCGCCAAAACATACCCATGTGTAACGCATAACCCGATACCATGTCGTTACACCCTATTCACCAGGGTCATAACAAAAACAAACTTTAGGCAGAGTCTCCTTTGTACGAAAGCCATACCCAATCCGTAACCAAGCATAATATAATCATAGGACCATTCCAAGGTCTAAACCCTAATAATTGGGCTTATTATTATCAATTTACATCATCCAAGGAAGAGCGTTCAAGATGTGAAGGCCCTTCAATATTACATTTTAAAATTTTAAATTCTAGGAAGAGGTATTGGTACCTCTGATACATAGCACTGATACATGGACCTTCTATTTTCCAGGTATCAGTACCTATATACACTAGTACCAGTACTTGAACCCACTATTTTCTAGGTACCAGTACTTATGTGTCTTGGTACCGGTACATAAGCCCACTTTCCATCAGGGTACCAGTACTTGGTAACAAAGTATCAGTACTTGAGCCCGCTGGAATCCAGGTACTAGTGCATATGGGTTTAGGTACTAGTACCTGGGTCATCCGACAGCGTGGTGCCAGTATTTAATCACTTAGGTACCGATACCTGAGCCCAGATTTTTTCCAAATCTTTCCAATCCTTAACCTTTAACCATCCAATCACTTCCCACACATATCCATTCATTCATTTACACAAATTATAGTCCATAAGAGTTCATTACATAACCTTTTACACAATTTACAAGTCCAATACAAGTTACATATTTGATTACAAAAATGTAATTTCCCAAAAGGCCACAATCTGGATCCTTCATCAACAAGGACCCAAGCGAGGGTTGTCCATCGGTGCTTGTCTAACACCTGAAATGTATTCCCCATAAAGGGTGAGTCACACTCAATAGAATATCTCCTAAGGAGGCTGCTCTCCAACCTAGATGTATATGAAATATTCACATGTAATTCATCAATCAATCAATCATTCATTCAAGAATATATAATTTATAAATGAATACTATAATATCATGTCATGTCATGAGATGAAACTCACACATGCAATGCAACCCGAGCCCTCCATCAGCTCCCAGAACACATACAATGTCATGTGTATGCATCCCGACATTTCAAGCCCCCATTATTGATGTTACACACCCAATGACCATTTTATAAATCCTGGGTCTTTCTTGGGGTGAGTATTTATGGACTACCACCAACGAATACCCAACCGATATGGCATCAGTGGACTTTCACAAACAGTTCCACGTATGCCAACACACTTTATGGACTCAAAACCAAAAGGAGTATGTATTCGAAGTTACTGGGCTTTGCACCTGAGGGAGAATCTAGTCTTTCTTGCTAACACCGACCCTTGTTTTAAATGCAGCCCATGCAACTCAGTCGAACCTAGGTTTAACCTTCCCAAACCCACATATCAACCCACCAAGGATGATGTTTTATCAAAATCATGCACACACACCTACACTCATGTCAATGTTCCACGAATGCGATGTTACTCGTGCATATGCAAATGTAATGAGAAATTACATTCCATAACACTATGCAATCAAGTTTTCAATTGCAATTACCATAACATGTTCACCATATCATGAGCACAATATGAACGTATTCCATTTCCATAAACATTTCTAATTTCTCAATGTACATTATATCATAAAACATATAATTACATCCCACAATTTTCCAAAGCATGTTATATCGTTTTCATTCAAATAACACACTTAATCATTTGTAGGAATTTTATCAAACACCAATAAGTCACAACATTATGTAAACACATAGCATACCCAAATCAACACAATTCCATATGAAATTCCAAATCAAGTAATTTCATCAACAACCAAATCATGCAAGAATTGTTTGAAACATATTCTCATACCCATTTCCATGTTCTAACAACTCTAGGTATGTGTTATACATGAAATTTCATCTCTAACACCCTACCCATTTCATATTTCAATCCTAGGTTAGAAATAAACCTAGTGAGGAAATGATATGTCTAGTTTTCAACCCTAGGTTGAAGCATATGTATACGTCGAAGAATTCCAAAAGACCCGAATCTAGCTTCCATTCCTTGACTCCCAAAATCTTGTCTTCGAGATTATGATGAAACCCACGATCTTTGATACGTACACCTAGCTCTCATCGCGAAAAACAACATTTGTTCTTTGCCCAAGGAGATCCGACAGTGGGATTGCCATAGATCAGAAGGAGAAGGTAGGAGAACCTTGGTTTTTCTCTCTCTTATTTCTCTATCTCTTTTCTAGAAATGGGAAAAAAATCTAATTTTTCCCTTTTTATACTCTCCAATACTTGGCTCACAATATGCCACACGTCCTGTCTTTTTCTGATCTGATTTTATCTCGAATCAATTAAATCTTGTTCTATGTTAAGTTTAATATTTTTTTATTTGAACTAACTTAAATTATTTCTCGGGTTCTGTGAATAAAATTTGATCGCGTTTATTTTAGTCACGCAACACCCAATCGTCTCGTAAAATGTAAAAAATCTAAATGTCTTGGACTTTGACAAAATTTCACTGGGTAGCTAGATTTTGCAAAATGAATCCAACGATGCATTCTGTTTCATCATCCGAATTCTAGAAACATTAGATTTTCAACCTACACCGTAACAGCTAATTATTGTTTTGGTCTTTTTAATAAACTTTTAAATTTTACCAGGTTTTACAAGGATAAAATGATAGCTCAATTCTTTGTTTTCGAAATACACAAAAGGTTCAGAAAAAATTTTCTTTAAAGAAAACCTAGGATCCATCCTCGGATCTAATACCGATTTCATTTTAACACTAATTATCTTTAGTCTATTAAACTAAGGGATAATCTCAGGTCTCTAGGTCAATACCTTGTCTTAAGTAAGAAGGTGGATACCTAGTGATTTTGATGTAGCTTTGATGCATGATCTCCTCCCTTCAAGTAATACTTTTAGATCTTCATCGTTGTAGCATCAATACCATGAACTAGGTTGAAATTTACAAAGAAATCAAAAAATATTAGTCAATTACTATAAAATCTGGGTAAATTTGAATTTTTGTTAAAAATGGCAAAATGGTAATTTGACACTACAGCATGGGTTAAAGACCCAAATTTGTCTAGAACTCGAATGATAAAGTGGATCTCATAGTTGAATTCGTCTCGTGAAATCTAGTTACTCAGTTAAATTTCGTCGAATTTTGAGACAGTCAAATTTTTTACATTTTACGAGGCGATCGGTAATCGGGTGACCTCAAAAATGAACCCGAAACATAAATTTTGAAAAGTGGAAAATAATTTAAAGAAAGTTCATATAAAAATATTTTGAACTTAAACCAAGGTGAAATTTAATCGTTTCGGGACAAAATCAAACCCGGAAATGAGGAACGTGTGGCGAAATGTGAACTAAGCATTTAAAGGGTATAAATAGGGAAGAAAATCAAATTTTCTCTCCATTCTTTTTTTTTTGGGTTATGTTGGAGAGAGGAAGAGAGGGAAAAGGGAGAGTTCAAAACTTCTCTCTACGATCTACAGAGTTCCGTTGATCAAAATCTTTTGGGCCAAGTATTGAAGTTGATCTACGCGATGAGGGCTATGCCTACATATCAAAAAGGATAGACTTCACTGGAGATTCAATAACAAAATTTTGGAAAAATCAAATTTTGATCTTTTTTAGTGTTATTGATTGTTCTACAATCTCGTTTTACACTCCAAGAGGTAAGGTTTTCATCCTAATTGGATTTATTTCCAACCTAGGGTGATAGGTAGGCTGTTAGATACATTTAACACTTGCCTATTATTGTAAATTGATGAAATGGGTATTAGAAATGGGTAGAATAAATTCTATCTTGAATTGGGTATGTAGAAATTACTTAATGTGATTTCTTGAAACTTGTGATGAAATTGGGAATTTTATGTGATTACATGATTTGGTGTCTTGAAGGTGTTTGATTTAATGCATATGTGAAATTAAGTGTGTTTTGCATAGATTATGTATAACATGCTTGGAAAATTGTTGTTGAATGTGGATGTTGATATATGACAGATGGTATATTGACATTATGAGGATTTATGGACATTATATGTTTATGACATAATTAACCATGGTGTATTTTGAAATATAGTTGAGATTGTTCATATGGCACTCATACATATTGGAAATGATATAGTATTCCAATCTTATATTATATTTCATATGCACGAAGACATAGCATTCATGGGCATTAGGCCTGAGTATGGGTGTGTGTGCATGGTTATGATCAAACACCATTCTTGGTGGTTGATAAGTGGGCTCGGTACAATCAGACCAAGGTTTGACAAAGTTGCACGATTGCATGAAAAAATTGTGTCAGGTATAGCAAGATGGGCTAGATACTCCCTCTGGTGCAAGACTCGGTTACTAGTTTATACACTTCTATCGGTAAAAATTCAAAAAAGTGTATCAGTGTGCGAAACCGGCGGTAAGACACCAAATTCCCGCTGCCCAACAAAGACACATGGTTTATTTATTTTTTATTTTTTTTAAAAAAAAAAGGGTCGTTGGATGTGCAACATCAATGGCAAGGACTTGGAATGCCCAGTTATATACTTATGGCATTGCATGGGTGATGAGAGTCGGTAAAGGCTCAATTTGAGTTGTATGGGTAAGTTTCATCTCATAACATGACATGGCATAAAGGATCCATCATTGAATTTCATATTCTTAAATAGATGATTATTGCTTGTTGAAATTGCATGTGACATTTCATATTTATTTAGGTTGGAGAGTAGCCTCTTTAGGAGATACCCTATGTATTAAGCGTGACTCACCCTTTCTGGGAAAATATTTTAGATGCGAGTTATACACCGGTGGAAGGCTCTCATTTGGGGCCTCAAGGATGAAGGAAAGCCAATTTGTGGCTTTTAAATCATGTTTTGTAAAACTTTGATGTAATTCAGTTTTGGGCATGTAATTTTATGAAAATGATTATAATCGAACTTGTATGAACTATGTTTGATGTGAAAATTTCATTATACATGTGTTGGGTGGATATGGAGGGGATTAGAAATCAAAAATGGATGAAATGGATAATTCTGGGCACACCTACTGATAGGAAGTTGAGATCTTCTACCAGTAGATGTGGTCCAGTAGGTATTATCTGCCTGTAGAATGTCATTGGTCCTACCGATAGAAGAATTTCAGTAGACTCCTTCTACCGGTAGAGCAGGGACTTCTTCTACTTGTAGGTTTTCACAGATTTTCTAAAAAATAGGAGTCCAGTACACAACTTCTATCGGTAGGTTTTTAAACAATTCTACCAGTAGGTTTTCTACAAACTTCAAATTTTTAAAATGTTTTACCAAATTCTTGGGCAACGATTCCATGTGCTCAAAGGGGATTATATGTGATATGAATGACTATGAATTGAGGTATAAAGGACCATGGATTGATAAATGATAAATTATGTAAATGGGTTGGCGTGATGTCGGGTTGTGCGACAATCATGGGTCCTTCCGCATGTTGATGGGTGATCAACGGTTGACAAAGGACCCCCAGTTTTAGGGGTATCACAACTTGGTGTCAGAGCTTATGTATACGATTTACCTAGGGCTTGAGGGGAATGGGTTTAGATCATTGCATTCATTATGCATTTCAAATTATGTGCTTTATATGTTACATGTTATGTGTTATTTGTTATTTGAAAAATATGCATGGTTAAATATGTTTGGAAATGAGACACTAGGGTTAGAGAACATAACCTCGTGGGTTGAAAAGAAAAGGAACGGGATAATTCAGGGTATAGATGTCTACTAATGGCTGGCACACGCTCTACTAGTGAGACAAGGAGAAAAATCTCAATGTTTTGACTTTGGTCCCTACCTGAGGATACTAAGTTAGTACTCTATTGCTATTTGACTTGTGTGTAGATGGCAAATAGAGGAAGAGGACGCAGGTGTCGGGGTGGCAGGAATGACCAACCACCACCACCAACCTTTGACCAACAAACCTTTATAGAGGCTATGGGTATGATGGCTACAAACCTAGCGCAGACAATCGTAAATATGAGCCAAGGACTCAAGCCATCCAAATGAGTTTAAATTCCAAGGGCCACCAACGTTCATGAAAAAAATAGAGGACATCTAGCCCATAGGGATCACAGGGGCAGGGCCAAGGCTATTAATGTCAAGCCTAGATTTGTTTGTCCCAAGGAGGAAAGAAATGCAAGGGGACGTTTCAAGGAGGCCAAAAGACATATTACTATTGTTGACAGCGGGGCCACTTAAAGGACGATTGTCCATTGAGGCAGAACTCACAGAGTTCCAAGATGTCTCGATCCCAGTAATTAGTAAAACTCCCAGAAGCACACATTGTTCCTCCCTATTCCACCATGGACAAGGAAAATCAGTTTCAACCATAAGGTGTTACACAAGCCCCTAGTAATTCATGTGTGGAGACTCTGCAATCAGGCCAGATGAGCAAGGATATGGGCCAAGGCCAGGTATAGGACTTTCAGGCAGCAACACCAAAGACCCAGGAGACAGTCTTCGACGTTGCACTATAGAATGAGCCGATGGATCAATCGGGAACCCATGATACATTTCTTACTTCCTTGTTTATAGGCACATGTGTTAATTGATTCAGGCGTGTTATATACCGTCATTTCACATTTTTATACATGATATAGATTTAGAAATCGCAACCCTAGAGGAGTCTATATGGGTAAATTCAACCCTAGGGGCTAGGGTATGTTTTGATCAGATATATTAGGGGTCTAAGTTAGAGATCTTAGAGATTCTATTCACCGTAGACCTTAGGGTCATGGACATGTTAGAGTTTAATGTCATCCTTGGGATGGACTGGTTGACGGCACACTGAGTTGTCATTGATTGGGATCGAAAAAGGGTCAATACCTACACGTCAGAGGGTGTTTGTTTCAAGCTTCAAGGGGAGAAACATGATGTTTTACCCCAAGTAGTGTATGATTCTCATTGGCACGGGTAATTTATGGGTTGGCTAGCAAGCCTTACCTTAGAGAACGAGGTGAGACAAGAGTTGGGTCTATCTCGGACGGTTTGTGAGTATGAGGACATTTTTTTGGATGAACTGTCAGGATTACCTCCACATAGAGATGTAGACCTCACCATTGAGTTGCACCCCAATACATCGCCTATTTCTATGACTCTGCATAGAATGGCACCTACAGAGCTGCAAGAACTCAAGGTCCAATTGCAAGAATTGATGGACAAGGGTTTCATTAGACCGAGTACCTCACCTTGAGGTACTTCGGTGTTGTTTTCCAAGAAGAATGACAAGACCCTTCGGCTATGTATAGATTATCAGTTGTTAAATCGAGTTACTATCAAGAAAATATACCATTTACAACGGGTTAATGATTTGTTTGATCAGTTGAGAGGGGTGTGGGTCTACTCCAAGATAGATCTACGTATGAGATACCATCAATTGAAGATTAGGGAGGTAGATATCCCTAAGACGGTGTTTAGGATATAGTATAGGCATTTCGAGTTCATGGTTATGCCTTTGGATTAACGAATGCCCTAGCAGCATTCATGAACCTCATGCATAGGGTGTTCTAACCCTACCTAGATCAGTTTGTCATGGTCTTCGTTAACGAAATTTTAATCTAATCCAAGTCTATGAAGGAGCATGAGGGTCACTTGAGGGTTGTTCTCTAGACCTTGAGGGACCATTAGTTATACGTCAAGTTCAGCAAGTGTGAATTTTGGCTTACAGAGCTGAAATTTTTGGGACACTTGGTGTTAGTTTTGGCTTCGAGTGTGTTAGTTGACCTGAAGAAGGTTGAGGCGATTATGAGTTGGGAGAGGCCAAAGTTAGTCTTCAAAATACGCAGTTTCTTGGGATTGATGGGGTATTATAGGAGGTTTATTAAGGACTTCTCCAGACCAGTTACACCTATGACGAGATTGACTCGGAAGGAGGTCAAGTTTCAATGGGATGACTCGTATGAGAGGGCATTCCAAGAGTTGAAGGGGAGGCTTACTTCTGCTCCTATTTTGATAGTCCTAGAGAAGGGACAGAGGTACACAGTATATTGTGATGCCTCCAAGGACAAACTTGGTTGTGTTTTGATGCAGTCTGGGAGAGTGGTAGATTATGGTTCTTGGCAGTTAAAGAACTACGAGCAGAACTACCCTACACATGACATGAAATTGACGGCTATTGTCTTTGCCTTGAAGGCTTGGTGCCACTATTTGTATGGTGAGCATTTTGAGGTGTTTTCGTACCACAAGAGTCTAAAATACATCTTTACATAGCGAGACCTCAATATGAGGCAACGTAGTTGGATGGAGTATTTAGAGGACTACGACTTTACTTTGCATTATTATCCCAATAAGGCAAACATGGTGGCTAATGCACTCAGCCAGAAGTCACAGAAAGTCTTGGCCAGTGTGGCCACCTGTGAGTGACGGATGCTCGAGACTAAGGGATAGTTCGGGCTACACTATAGGATTCAAGCTCAAGGCACTTTGGGGAGTTTGGTGGCTACCCCTTCCCTACTAAGTAAAATGATCAAGTCTCAGGGGCAGGACGCAGAGATATTGTCCATTAGGGACTGGGTACCGTGGGGTACAGGTGACGAGGGCTGGGTCATTCGCTCGAATAGTAATCTTTGATTTAGGGTAAGGGTTATAGTTCTCCAATCTTCGGATTTGAGAGAGTAGATCCTTAAGGAGTTTCATTACTCCTGTTTGTTGTGCATCCATATGGCACGAAGATGTACCATGATCTTCATCGCCAATACTATTGGAGTGGGATAAAGAGGCACGTTGGGGACTTTGTTAGTCGATGTCTCACATGTCAGCAGGTCAAGGCTGAGCACTAGAGAACCACAGGGTTACTCCGGCCTTTGGAGGTGACTAAGTGGAAGTGGGAGCATGTCACGATGGATATTATGACCCACTTGTTATGGACATCGCGGGGACATGACACGATGTAGGTGATAATGGACTAGCTTTCAAAGTCAGCACACTTTTTGGCAGTGCAGATGACCTTCACACAGGAGGAGTTTTATAGACTTTATATATGGGAGATAGTCCAGTTGCATAGGGTACCCGTTTCTATAGTATCGGATCGAAATCCCAGGTTTATGGCTCATTTTTAAGAGAGTTTCTAGCGGGCCATAGGGACACAGTTGATGATGAGCATAGTTTTTTATCCTAGACGGACGTTCAATCAGAGAGGACCATCTAGAATCTAGCAAACATGCTATGGGCAAGTATCATATATCTCAAGAGTAGCTGGGAAGAGCATTTACCCTTATTGGAATTCACCTACAATAATAGTTATCAGGCGAGTATACAAATAACACCCTATGAGGCACTTTATGGGAGGCCTTGTTGTTCTCCGATTTTGTTGACGAAGGTTGGAAAGAGACCCTCTAAGGGTCCAGATTTGGTTAGAGACACCTCACAGAAGGTGGACTTGATACAAAAGTGTCTTCTCACAACTCAAATTCAATAGAAGAGTTATGCGAATAGACGACGACGACCTCTAGAGTTTGAGGTTTGGGATCATGTCTTCTTGAAGGTGATGTATGAAAGAGGAGTGGTCAGATTCAAAAAGTGGGGAAAGTTGTTGTTAAGGTTTATCGGGCCCTTCGAGGTCCTCGAAAGGGTTGGTACAGTTGTTTATCAATTCGCGTTACTGCCAAATTTATTAGGTGTTCACAAAGTGTTCCATATCTCCATACTCCGTAAAAACATGTGGTGGATTGGGGTGAGCTGATTGTTGATGTAGATGGGACCTTCAAGGAAGGACCGATGCGTATCATGGATAGTTGAGAACAGGTTTTCTGAGGCAAGACTTTGAGGTTGGCAAAGGTATTGTGGCAGCACCAAGGTGTGGAGGAGGCGACATGGGAGCGTGAGGACACCATGCGTACCAATTATGCATTCTTGTTTGAGGATGGAGGTACATTCTGGTAATCATTCAGCATGATATGACTGTTGCATATGCATGTGGTTGAATGTGCATGTTCGTGTGAATTTCGGGGACGAAATTCTTTTAAGGGAGAAGAATGTAAAACCCGGGTAAATTTGAATTTTTGTGAAAAAGAGCAAAAGGATAATTTACCACTACGGTATGGGTTGAAAATTTAAATTTTTCTAGAACTCAGATGACAAAACAGGCCTTACCATTGGATTCGTCTGGCGAAATCTAATTATCCTGTCAATTTTTATCGAAATTTGAGACAGAGAAATTTTTTGCATTTTACGGGACGACCGAGTGTTAGGTGACCTCAAAAACGAACCCGGGACTTAAATTTTGAAAAGAAGAAAATAATTTAAAGAGAGTTTATATAAAAATATTTTAAACTTGAACCGGGACGAAATTGGACCCGAGAATGAAAAATGTGTGGCACGATATGGACCAAGCATTTAAAGGATTTAAATAGGGGAAAAATTAGATTTTCTCCCCATTCTTTCTATTGGATTACTTTGGAGAGAGGCAGAGAGGGAAAAGAGAGAGTTCAAGACTTCTCTCTACGATCTACAGAGTTCCATTAGTCAGAATCTTTTTGGCCAACTATTAAAGTTGATCTACGTGACGAGGGCTACGCCTACATACAAAAAAGGACGGATTTCACTGGAGATTCAAAAACAAAATTTTGGAAAAATCAAAGTTTGATCTTTGTTGGTGTTCTTGAAGGTTCTTCAATCTCGTTTTACGCTTCAAGAGGTAGGGTTTTCATCCTAATTAGGTTTATTTCCAACCTAGGGATATTATATGAGATGAGTAGGCTATTAGATACATTTAATACTTGCCTATTATTGTAAATTGATGAAATGGGTATTAGAAATGGGTAGAATAAATTCTATCTTGAATTGGGTATGTAGAAATTACTTAATGTGATTTCTTAAAACTTGTGATAAAATTGAGCATTTTATGTGATTACATGATTTGGTGCCTTGAAGGTGTTTGATTTAATGTCTATGTGAAATTAAGTATGTTTTGCATAGATTATGTATAACATGCTTGAAAAATTGTTGTTGAATGTAGATGTTGATATATGAAAGATGGTATATTGACATTATGAGGATTTATGGACATTATATGCTTACGATATAATTAACCATGGTGTATGTTGAAATATGGTTGAGATTATTCATATGGCACTCATACATATTGGACATGATATAATATTGCAATTGTACATTACATTGCATATGCACAAAGACATAGCATTCATGGGCATTAGGCATGAGTGTGGGTGGGTGTGCATGGTTGTGATCAAACACCATTCTTGGTGGTCGACAAAGTCGCATGGTTGCATGAAAAACTTAAATCGGGTATAGCAAGTAGGGCTAGTTACTCCCTCGAGTGCAAGATCCGATTACTGGTTTATACACTTCCGCCGGCGAAAGTCCAAAAAAGTGTATCGGTGTACAGAACCGACGGTGAGACACCAAAATTCCGCTACCCAACAAAGACAGATGGTTTATTTTTTTTAAAAAAAAATGTTGTTGGATGTGCAACATCAATGGCAAGGGCTTAGAATGTCCGATTTTATACTCATGGCACTGCATGGGTGATGGGAGCCGGTAAAGGCTCGGGTTGAGTTTCATGGGTGAGTCTCATCTCATAACATAGCATGGCATAAAGGATCCATCATTGAATTGCATATTCTTGAATGGATGATTGTTGCTTGTTGAAATTGCATGTGATATTTCATATGCATATAGGTTGGGGAGTAGCCTCTTTAGGAGATACCCTATTGAGCATGGCTCACCCTTTATAAGAAAACATTTCAGGTGCGGGTTATACACTGGTGGAAGGCTCTCATTCGAGGCTTCAAGGATGAAGTAAAGCCGATTTGTGGCTTTTCAACCATGTTTTGTAAAACTTTGATGTAATTCAGTTTTGGGCATGTAATTATATGAAAATAATTGTAATCGAACTTATACGAACTATGTTTCATGTGAAAACTTCATTATACATGTGTTGGGTGGATATGGAGGGGATTGAAAATCGAAAACATATGAAATGGGTAATTCTGGGCACACCTACCAATAGGAAGTTGAGCTCTTCTACCAGTAGATGTGGTCCAGTAGGCATTATTTACCAATAGAACGTCACTCTTCCTACTAGTAGAAGAATTCAAGTAAGCTCCTTCTACCATTAGAATAGGGACTTCTTCTGCCGGTAGGTTTTCACAAATTTTCTAAAAATAAGAGTCCAATATACAACTGCTACAGGTAGGTTTTTGAACACTTCTACCATTAGGTTTTCTACAAACCTCAAATTTTTGAAACGTTTTACCAAATTCTTGGGCAATGATTTCTTGTGCTCAAAGGGATTATATGTGACATGAATGACTATGAATTGAGGTATAAAGGACCATGGATTGATAAATGATAAAGTATGTAAATGGGTTATGATCCTAGTTAAGGAGACGTTATCGGTGTGATGTTGAGTTGTGCAATAATCAAGGGTCCTTCCGCGGGTTAATGGGTGATCAATGGTTGACAAAGGACCCCCGATTTTAGGGGCGCCATAATTACAAAACATGATCTAGCATATATAAATCTCAACCTATTCCATGGTCATGATGGTACAATGATGAAGATCCAAAAGCATCAATGCAAGGAATAACCTATTCTATTTGTGCTTTCTACATGTAGGGTACAATGATAATAGTTAACTGGTAGCTCTTCACAGCTACTAGTAGAATAACCTTCTATTTAAGACTTACTTGTAGAACAGTATCAACCTATCGATAGCGAGGTCTCTGATTTACTTCTACCAGTAGGAATGAACTTCTACTAGTAGAATGTAATTCTGCTTTCTGTTGAACCAATAGAAAACCTACTGGTAGCACTGGCCTTTTCATCAATTATGCTTGTAGTTCCCTTGGCTTGACTCTTGGATTTCATAACTCAAACTTCAAGTCCTCCATAGCATTAAAATGTGCGCAAAACCTTGTTTTGACACTAGTTCACCCAAAAACATGAATATTCTTCATAAAATACAAAACTAAACTAAAACAAAGGAAACAGGTAACTAACATAGCTAAAATGAATGATATGAAACCTAAATTATGCAATTTTATGTCCTTATCACACCTTCTTACTTAGGACAATGGTATTGAACTTGGAGACCAAATAATCACTCGTTTAATTTATTAGACTTAGGATGATTAATGTTAAAATGGAATCAATATTGACCCTTGTATGGCTCCTAGGTGATTTCCAAAGAAGACTTTTTGTCTAAACCTTCTTGTGATTTGAAAATATAGTTTGAGCAATTATCGGATCTCTATTAAGCAGCACCCTTTAGTGCTCAAGAGGACTAGTTTTTTGCTTGATTTTAGGCTAAAAATCAATAGGAGACCACCCTATGTTTTTTAGCCTTCGCTAGACTCTAAAGACTTAAGAAAAAATTTGGGAAAATGATATGCGTGTGGCAGAAAGCACAAATAATTCTTGCTCTACCTTTGGGAAAATTTGGGAAATTTGAATAATTCTTGCTCTACCTTTTTAATTTGATTTCAAATTTCATTCCAGTGACTACCGCCCTCTGATTGCTCGAGCAGTTGTTTATGAATTTTTGTTTTCTTGGACCCCAAAACTAACCCTATTCCCAGCCCATAAATATAGGATGCCTTCCCAACCTAGGGTAAGCCTTTTAGAGAGACTTTTCTCTATCTAGCACCTTGAGAGCTTGAGCCACAACCCTAAATCCCTAAATTCAAAGGCTATCACCTTGTGATACCTCTCTAGTCTCACACCTTGGAGAAGAAGATCTTGGTTGGTTAAAACCAAACAAATTGGCAAGTGTGCATATCAAGGATCTTGGCAAAGAAGATCACTCGAGTCCTAGATGATCCATTACGGTGGCGAATTCAAGTGAAATTATCTATAACATCGGTGAGTGTATCTAGTGGAGAGGTTTATCAAAGGAAAGAAGCTTCTAATCATGATATTTGTTAAGGTATAAGTCTTGAGTACTTGTAAACTGAATTTTGAATAGTAGATTAGTCTTTGGTGAACCCTAGAGAGATTCTCGGTGGTTTTTTCCAAGAAGGATTTCTGCATCAACAAATTGTTTTTGTTCTTTGTTGTTTTTACATATCCACTTGTAATTTGATACACACACGAGCACCATATGTTTGATAAATTGATTGATTGGATATCCATAGTTGCTTGCTTAGATTGGGATCATTGTGAGATATTGAATGTTAATCAACAAATTTATAAAATCAATGCATCATTGTTCCTGGGTTTTATGGGTTGTAGTGGTTGAAAATGGGTGCTAGATCATGTATTTGTACTTGGCTAATTTCGTGAAGTTTATGTAAATCTTAACCAAATTTCATGGTCATCAAGCTTCAAAGATCAAGATCTGTAAGTGACAAAGGGAACAAAATAGATCAAGCTAAGATGCCACATCGAGACTGCTCTGATGCACCTTCAAGTTTAGGACAAGGGTAATGACCTTAGAGACCTTGAGAGAGTTAACCCCAAAAGGACAAATATTGTGGTGTTCTAACAGTGATAGATCAGATCCCTTGGTTTAATTTTAGACTTAAGATGATTAAGGTGAACAAAATGAAATTTGGAATATCTAAAAAATGAATCCTAGGGTTTTTTTTGTTGAAAATGTTTTCGAAACCTTAAATGTGTTTTGAAAAAATAGTTTGAGTTATTTATTGGACCCTATTTGAGAAACACCCTTTAGCGCTCAACAGATCAAGTTTTTGATTGATTTCTAGCTTAAAAACCAGTAGTAATTGCTCTATGTTCGCAAGCCTTCGCTAAAACGATTTCTAAAACACTTAGGGAGACAAAATTGGAGAAACCAATGGAGACCGATCTATGGCCACTCTACAACTACTCTACCACCGCTCGAGCAATTTGGAGATCGCTTGAGTGGTCTACCACTGGGAAGTCTAGAATGATTTTTTACTCCAACAACCACCGCCCTATGGCTGCCCTCTCACTGCTCGAGTAGTCGACGAGAATCTGTGTTTTTCTGGTCCCCAAGACAAACCCTATTCTGTTTCCTATATATATGGGGCTATGCCTTAAACCTAGCGTAAGCCTCTATGATTTAGAATAGACCAAAAATCCTTCTAGATTTCTTTAAGAACAACCTTAGATACTTAAGACCAAAGGACAACCAGCTTGATTCTTCCATTCAACCTCACACATTAAAGAAGAAGATTTTGCTTGGTTTTAACCAAAACCCACTTGGAAAAGTGTGCACACCGAGGTCTTGGGTGTGAAGCCTTGAAGATTGATCAAGGCCTAAATGAACCATGTGGCGGGGCGTTCAATTGAAGCTAGCCATAATGTTGCATGAAGGCCTTTAACAGAGAGATCTACGAAGAAAATGAGCATCAAGCCATGTTGATTGGTTAAGATATAAGGTTCAAGTACTTGTAGATTGACTTTGAATTTAGTGGATTAGGCATTAGGCATTAGTTAAAATGAGCCTTGAAGATTGATCTACTAATGGCTTGTGTTCTTTATTGTTTTAATTTGCTTGTACACTTACAATGTTGCACACACGCGTACCTTGTGTTTGATGAATTGATTGTTTATCTTTCAAGTCATTAGTAGTGATTTTGGTGATTGCGGCTTTGGTTGGGATCAAAATGAGATTTTGATTGCATATGCATTCATCCATTCACACTTTGAATGGGTTGTTCATGTTAAAACGGGTTCTCACTTATCATATCTTTGTTAGAAGAGGTAATTGTGCTAGAAATAGGGTAAAATTAGAGGTCATCTGAGCTTAATTTTAAATTAATATATTCACACCCTCTAGGTCTAGCATTCGATTCCTCGTGTATAATCGAGTGAAAATATCCTACAAGTTGAGTGTTGTATTTTCCCCACAAAGGGTTCTTATGTTAAATTGTCATAACATTGAGAGAAGAGATAATTATGATAAAATTAGGTTAAATTTGGTGTTTGTTGTAGCACAATTTTTTAATAAAATATTCAGCCCCTTCGGGTAGTGTCTTATAATCCATGTGTTTAATCGTGAGGGTAGATCAACATAATCTCCCCCTAAATAATATTGTTGGAACAACCACTACCACCACAATCACCTTACCACCACCAGCAGTGTTGAGACCACCATGACCACCCCACCTCACCTCACGATGGCCATCATTACATCGCCATCTCCTACCACCTATGTGCTATAACCAAAACTACTACCACAATCTCCTCTGCCACCACCACCACCACTTCATCCAACATGACCACCTCACACCACTACTACCTTCAACACAACTACCACTACCATTTTCGTCGTCACATCGTAACTCTAATCCTAGCACCACAACCTCTATCGCTACCACCACCATGTCACTACCATCATCATTGTTGCCACCACGAGGTGTTTATATTTTGATGTTGCAAAATTTGGAGGTAATGTAGGTTTTGTGTATTATATTAATTTCCTTATTAGTTGTACTATTTTATCACCACTCTGCTTAGATAATGGGGCATAAAAGGATATAAGTTGGTGTGTATATTTGTTTAATTATGGATCATGAAATGTTTCAAATTATGCTACCAATGTTATTACTTTCGGATTTTTAGTATAAGTGTTGTCTTTTTTTTTATTAGGTTTAAGTGATGTTTAAATGTGTATACTTTTCACAACACCTTGCTAAAACTATTTGTTGTTTTCTATTTTTTATTTTTTTCACAACAGAAATAGAAACCAAATAAGTTTTTTGATTATATTTATTACAACACCATTAGTTACTAAACATGTTTTGTGATTCTATTTTTATTTTTTTTTCAACATAAAAACTAAAAGCAAATAAAAGTTCTCTATTTATATTTTTCCAATAAAAAATAAAGGAAAAAGGGACAAAACGTCGTAGTCCGGGACTTTTTAGGCTTGTCCAACCTCTACACTTATAATATTAAAAATCCATAAAAGCAGCACTTGATAGAAATACCCTTAATAAAGGAGGTTATTTAAAAACCTCAATCATCATCATATTTTTATATTTTCTGGCAATCCACAACGTGCGTCACACGTAAATAAATTTAAATAATAATTTTTTATAGAAAATGTGAATTATATGTGACGAGCCTAGATTCAACTGGGTCAGGCCCAATAAATCAAGTAAGCCCAAATCAGCTAAAAGGCAGGTCAAGCCCAGTTCTTGAATTCTACCCAGCCCAAGGTCCAAGGAATCCAAGAATAATTAGAGCACATATGGAGCAATTATCGAGATACTCATTCTCGAAAATCAAGATAACCTCTTATAGGACTTACCTTTTGTAGCTACCCAAAAAATTAGTAAATTTGCCCTCGCGTCACTGCCTTAACCAAGGTTCCGTGTCTATAAATTGTAAGATCTCTCTACATACGAGAACACCTCTTGATCTATCTCTATATCTCTTTACACACCCTACACATAGCTTTTCTCTCTCCTAGCTATTGTATCCCTCCCTGAGCTAACCATTGTTCTCTCTCTCGTTCACCTTACTATATCAATAAAGTTTCCCTGGCCACCATTGTTGTTTCCCATAATGGAGTAGGTCACCCAGACCGAACCAGTACATATCTGTGTGTTGACCCGATAATTTCATTATTGTCGTTGATTGTTCTATTAACTGTTCATTAATTACACTTTATCACACACTAGATTGTTGACCTTGCATAAGCCTATGTTGTGCATCATCAGTTTGGCATCGTATGTGAGAAACGACTAAGTTTTCTACTACCCTGCTACTTTCTATGGCGATCACGACCAGGTCGATGAGTCAACAACCAGAGGATAACAACCCAGCCCGCCAGGAGGAGGCTCCACCTTTTCTTGCACTAGCAAAACCATCTACTACAGCAACCCCCATGGTCAGGCAACAGCTCATGGAGACCATGCAGTTGTTGGTAAGCCAAAACCAACAAATCATCTAGCTAATGCTCGCCCCGGGAGGCGCTGCCCCTCAACCTATGGGAGCAGTACTCCTTCTAATTGGAGAGGAGCCATAACCTCACCACTCTGGGTGACAAGCGCCAACCGTGGGACCCTATGTCAGAGAGCTCCTACGCAGTGCCAGGGAGCCCCTTGCCCAAGAGTCCCTCCTCAACGCACAAGAAACTCACATGTTCCCCTTCCTTATACCTACGCCAGAGGATAAGGAAGAAAGCCAATATACTGATCATGAAAGCCACTACAATGACCCAAAGGAGAACATTCATAACCAACAGGACGAAAAGATCAGGGAGGTGTAAAACCAGCTCGGTGATGCCCTCAATGCCATCAAACACAGGCGCTAGAGATGGTGGATTACTTGGTAAGGTGCACTAATACCCCATTTGTTGCAGATGTTGTCAACTACCCTTTATCCTCAAAGTTCAAGATGTTTACATCAAGATCTTTGATGGCACCAAAGATACCCTCGACCATCTCGGCATATACAAATCTCTTATGCAACTCCACAACGTACCTAATGAGATTATGTATGGAGCCTTTCCTACCACCCTTAACGCATCCGCATACTAGTGGTTTGTCAAGCTCAATCCTTCTTTTATCCACTCCTTTGCGGAGTTAAGCAAGTCTTTCATCTCCCATTTCATTGGGGGACGACAACACTAGAAGCTAGTTACCCATCTGCTCATCACCAAGCAGGATCGGGATGAAAGCCTGAGGAGCTACCTCACTCATTTTAATGAGGAGACTCTCCATATCGACGAGCTAGATGACAAGGTGACCATGGCCACCTTTATCGCAAGTCTGTGCTCCTCTATTTTTATATTCTCTATCCTAAAAAAACCACCATCTTGCATGCTTGAGTTGTTGTCAAGGGCACAAAAGTACATGAACACCAAGGATGTCACCAAGGCCAAATGAGGTGAGTCCTCCCACGGGGGCGAGAAGAGGAAGGACACACGTGAGGACAAGTGGGAGGTAGAGAACAAAAGGACTAGGATAGAGAAAGTCTTTGTCAAGGACCACCTTGGTCCCCACCTCTGAGAGAGCAGCAAACCTTTACACCACTCAATGCTTCCGTGGAGCATATCTTATTCCAAATAAAAGATGATCCTGCAGTACGCTGGCCAAAGAAAATGAAGATTGCCCTAAACCGTAGGAACCCAAACAAGTCCTATCGCTTCCATCGCGACCACAACCATGATATTGATGACTGCTTTGATCTTAAAGATAGATCGATGAGCTCATATAGCATGGCCATTTGTGGCAGTACATTTCTAGTAGAGGACAAAACTCGCCGCCTTATAGGAACCAAAATGACAGAGAACGTCATTAGTCCCTTTGAGAAATCCAGATGATCTTTGGAGGGTTTGGACGAGGAGGTAACTCCAACTGACGAGTAATTATCAATAGCGGGTATAAGTTGGTGGCTCTTATTTTATTTGTCCATTATTGTTTCAGTTGATCTTTTACGTTATTTATGAAATAAAACTCTGCGAAGAGTATTGTGTCCAAAACTGTCTTACTTTCATAAAGTTTGTAAATAGTTTACAAATTCAAAACATGACCTAACAATAAGGTAGACCAAAAGATGAAATTCATCATACTCCAGATGGTCAGCCCCAAGCCACTATCATCAAGGCTCTCCCCGTCACCATCTACCCTTGGTGCCTTATATGGGACAAAGCCAAAAAAAGCAATGGCAGGGAAAGTTGTCAAGCTCTTCATAACCATTAATAAAGGTACCTGCAATGGCCCTCTTAGTAGCCTCCCTCCTCATCTCCATCTCAATGGAATGAGCCTAAGCTAAGGCAACCCTCTCTCGAGCTATACGTAGCTCAACCTCAACTCTTGCAACCCTCTCACTGGATATTCGCAGCTATGACTCTGCTCTCGTGCCAGTAGTCTCCTTATAAGCCTCTGCCATAGTAGCCATCTCCTGAGCTATACGTAGCTCAACCTCAGCTCCTGCAGCTCTCTCACGAGATGTTCGTAGCTATGACTCTACTCTCGCATGTAGTCTCCTTATAAGCCTCTACCACAGTAGCCATCTTATAAGCTATACATAGCTCAGCCTTAGCCCCTGCAGCCCTCTTATGAGATGTTCACAGCTATGACTCTGATCTCATACAAGTAGTCCCCTTATAAGACTCTGTCATGGTAGCCATCTATCGAGCTATACATAGTTCAGACTCAGCTCATGCAGCCCTCTCACAGGACGTTCGCAACTCTGACTATGCTCTCGAACAGGTAGTCTCCTTATAAGTCTATGCCACAGCAACCCTTGCTTGATGTTTTTCGTTGTTATCCCTAACCCCTAAATATCATCCCTCAAAATGTATTTTATATGGATGAAGGGGAATGTCACTCTCCCTTTAAGTAGTATCAAAAGAAAGGGCAAGGAGTTGGGAAAATGGGATGGTGGAAATGTGTTATGTGTATAAACAAAAATACTCCCCAAACCCAAAGAGATTTTTGTGGATCGTGTTTACTTGGAGGTACTCCAAGGTCGTTTCCACGAGGACGGATGTGAACCAAAGGGAAGGTGGTTTTGGGTGAAAGAAAGTGTAAAATCTTTTGTTGTTGAAAGTTGTTTGGTGAAGTGTGTTTTTGGTGAAAATGAAATGAGAAACAAACGTTGGCTAATCCAAGAGGTCACTCTAATAGGGATACCATCTCAACTTGAATCCCTCCTCCAATAAAGTATAAATGTACGATTGATTCATGGGAGGTTAGGGATAAGATGGGTGAGTATCTAAGCATAAACCATGACTAGGCCTACGGAATGTCAAAAACTCACCAACTTATCCACCCTCAACCCAGTCAAACCGAATCATTGAAATCTACAAGAAGGAAGGAGAATGAGTTGAAATGGCATCCCCAAGTGGAGGTTCCCCTTGGTTTTGCCAACTAAAGGATTTAGCTACTCATTGCTTGGGACGAAATTAACAATGAAATGAGAATGCATAGCAAAGGAATGAAGTTCTTGAGTAACTAAATGCAAGCAAACATAAACTATAAGTGAAAGCAATGAATACCCATTTTATAGCTAGTAAGAATGAAGAACATAAATGCATTAATGGTGAAAGCTTTAAAAGGGAATTAAACTTGCAATGAACTTGTAGGAACTGGCATTAATGACATTCAATGAAGCTCTAAAGATTCTTACAAGAGATTACAAGACAATGTATTGAAGAAAATGTAAAAATCTCAATTTATCTCTCTAGAATACTATTCATCATCTTTTACCCAGACTCTCTCTCTATATATTTTGTGTAATGTCTGGAATGCTGAATAATGGAGTCATTTCCCCCCAAAATTGTCCATAGTCTGCTCCCTCAGCTGAGTGATGTGATTTCCATCCATAGGCTATAGCCAGGAATGGGCTAGACAGGGAAGTACAGACCCTTGTCTGCACACACCGCAACTCTCTCTCCTTTCTCCTCATTGATCACCATGGCTCCAAAAAGAGGTGTGAAAATGATGCACAGTATTATGGGTGTGTCAGAGAAGTGTGGGAGATATAATGGTGGGACCCTCAAAGTAGCAGAGGATGATCTGCAGATTTGTGGGCAGATTCAGCAAAGCGTATCGGTACGCATACCAATACGATTTGCCTAATTTTCTGCTTTCTTGATTTTGTGATTTCCTGAGCCATCCTTTCATCCTCATTCACCTCAACTTATTTGGGAAGGCCTTAAGAAGCCTTATTTATCACATTTTTTCCTGCAAAGATCAAATATCTTCGTTAATAGCTCACGTAGTGCAATTCTAAACATTCAATCCCCAAAAGCAAGTGAAAAAGAGATGATTAGCACATGGTATATGCAATGTTTTTGTGCTAATCACACCCCCTAACTTGAGTTTTGCTAGTCCCCTAGCAAAATTTATGTCCCACAACAAGATAACAAGTATAACATAGAACATTCCATTTAAACAAGTTGTTCACCTAATCAATCAAAATATAAAAATCATAATGCAATTATCAAAATAAAATTGGACAAGATTGAACAAAAACTATGGTTTCTTCCATTAATGTGCTTTGAAGTTGGAGTACAAGGATTCAATCATCAAAAAGAACAAAATGGCCCAAAACCTACGGATTCTTCTACTAAGCCAATGAATCCATTCTAATTATATACACTCCAATACAAGCGAAAGAACAAAAACTACAGCAACCTATTCCTCATCTCCATCATCATCATCATCACTGGCATCATCCTTATCATAGTCGCTTTCACCCTCCACAGGGTGGTGGAAAATTTGGTGGCCTCTCATAATTCCCTAGAAATGTCACAATAACATCAGAGGTCACCACAAATATTTTACCCCGAACATTCGTTTTCAACACTTCCACCTCATTCACATCCGCCACCCTAAGAGTTTGATAGAACTCTCTACACATTGACAAATTAAAACCATCAACCGGTTCAAACCAGAATTTCATACCATGTGCCTCAATGATTCGAACAACTTCGTTCCTTGGGGTAAGGGAAATGTGATCAAGGTACCTTTCATAGGTCACATTTTTCTCTTGGATCAATTTCATCTGTGCCTCATGCCTTGCCTTCTTCCTTTGCTCACCTTGGTTCTCGCTTGGCCCTTTGGGTTGAGGGTTGTCGGATCCAGGCCTCTTAGTTCATACCATGCACAGCAACAATGCCCCCATTGCCAAAAAAGTGAAGAGAGTCAAGAGGAGACCTTCAATCAAGTCCATAGCATCTTGGGGAATCATTACAGGACGAGCCATGTGAGTTATTTTAGGAGAATTTGAGAATTAAAGGGAAGGCTTGAGAGATTTTTGGCACCTAGGGTTTCCAAGATTTGATTTTCCTAAATCACAGCACAAGGGAGAGTATTTGAAGGGTTGAAGGAAAATAAAGGGGATTCAGAAGTCTAAGGGAGAATTCGGGTGAGAGAGCAGTGGAAAAGGGGGGTGTAATTTAAGAGGGAAGTGAAAGGGATTCCCGAAAGAAATCGATTAAAAACCCTAACTTTTGGAATTCCAGGTAAAGCATACCAGTACACGTACCAGTACATTGCACTCCAGAGGCCTCAGCGTACCGGTACGGTTTGCTTTAGTTGCAAAAAAATTCCTACTGGGCAACCCTTCCCACATCTTTTTCATTTTAAGACCTCCCCTATACATCTTAACACTCTCTTTCTGACCTTTACTCCACCCTAGACATGTACTCCACTTGTAAACCATAATTTGAGCCATCATGCCCAATTAATTACCGAAATTGCGATGTGATTTAAAATTTTGATGCATTCAATGTACAAGGAATGGATTTCTAACTTTAACTATCAAAATGAACACCCAAAATGCAAATCACACAATTAATAACATGGGCATTCCTAATTCATCCCAAATATCAAAAACTTGAGCAATATTCCCCTATTCTGCAGGTATGGAACTATTTAACACATTTCTCAGATGATTGAACTAAGCACACATAAGTAAAACCATAGTCTCAAATACTAGTCTAAAGTACGCACCTACAAATTCATTTTCAACTCGTGTGTGTGTGTGTGTGTGAATTAAACAAGTAATTTGAGCATTTACGCAACAGAATTCACATTCGAATAGCCTGCCAAATTCAGTTTCAATGCAAAACTCACCGGAGGTCACTCTTAAACAATGAAATGCACTCTAGTTCTCCTGGTATGCCCTCCATGTGTACATGTGAGATAGAATCTTGTGTTCAAAACAAAGTGTACTCACTTGCAATCCAAAAATGAAGTTCATATATGAAAAATAAAACAACCTTGGCATAATCTCATGAAAGGAATGATAGGGCATTAGACAGCTAAACCAACTTCTCATGTTCTTTAAAAGTATGCTTCCCCCATGCTTTCTCCAGATCATTTAGGACTTTCAAGGGTTGTAATGAGGTCTTGGGGTGGTAATGAGGTAAGTGAAATGAAGGATATAGGATGACAAAGAGGGTTGTTCATATTGAATGACCTTTATTTCAAAAAAATTCTCCCTTTTATGGGATTTCTAGGCTAACACCATCACCACACTCTTTGTTTCTTTTTTTTCTTTTCCTTGACATTTTTCTTTTCTTTTCTTTTCTTCTTCTCACCCATTTTCTTCCTTTTCTTAGATTTTCATTCTTTTCCATTGAACTCTTTGAGTTGTAACATCATTCATCCCTTTGTTTGAGTTTCCACACAACCCTTCCTTTACTTTTACAATCACTCATATTTAGCTTCAAGGAACAACCAAGGTAAGGTAGATATTTCTTATTTTCATTGGCTTGGTTAAACGTGTGGCATAGAAATGAATTTAAACTAGGCTTAATCACGGCACTAGGGATAATCTTTGCACAAGAAAAAGGGTTAAGGCTCAAAATATTTCAAAGATGGCCTAAAATTACTTCCAGGTATGCATGAGATGGCATTGTATAATCGAAACAAGTCAATCTACTATCTAGATGCACCTAACCAAAACAAGTATGATGAGACTATTGAACAATTTGGACATTGAAAAATTATTCTTTGAGTAAATGTAAGTTCCCTCCAAACAAGGATTGGCATTAAAGCTCACATGGGTTCTTACTCATCTCCACTACTTATGTCAAGCCTAAAACATGAATCCAATCCATAAATTGCTGAAATTACACATTCAAAGGTCACACACAGTTGAGTTCAAAAATCAAACATATGTGATACTCATGCATAGGGTCAGTTTCCATGGTATGCTCACGTGCTCAAAGTTCACAACAAAGATAAATATGTCATCCAATCCACACACTCTTCATAAGGGAATACATATCAACTTTTAGATATTTTCCATCAAAAATTTTCAAAATTTTCACATATTTTTCACTAATGCAAGCAAAAAATTGTATCACAAAAAAAAATTCCAAACAACATTGGTGTATCATGCAAATGGTGCACCTCACCCCCCAACTTGAATCATACATTGTCCTCAATGCAACAAAAAGATACTATATGCAATGAAGGACAGTAAAAAGATGAATAGGGTTAGAGAACACCTCGCGATTGAGCTTCAACAAAAGCACCAATATCTGAAACAATGTAAACAAATCTATACAACCAAAGAAAGTAAGTGACAAAATAAAAGTAATATAAGGAAATAAAAGCAACAGTATAATAGAAAACATAACACTAGCTACTCCCCGACCAAGTCCAGATATACCGGATCCGTCAAATCCTCCGCCACCTCTTTCCCTTCAAAACCCTCGAAAAATGGCTTAAATCTTTGGCCATCCTTGAAGTTTGTGATCTCAACAGATCCATTGGGGTAGGCCACCTTGACAAGATAGGGGCCATCCCAACAGGATCAAAGTTTTCCCTGGAAAATTGAGAGGCGAGAATTGTACAAGAGCACTTTTTGACCAGGCTAGAATGATTTCCATGCAATGGAATTTATCATGAAAGATCTTAGCCCGTTCCTTTGAAATTTTGGACCTCTCATACGCATCTCGTCGAATTTCTTCCAACTCATTCATTTCCAACTTCCTATGTTCACCAGTCATTCTCAAGTTGAAATTTAAAGTTTTAATGGCCCAATAGGCCTTGTGTTCCATTTCAACTGATAGGTGGCAAGCCTTTCCATAGACAAGCCGATAGGGAGACATGTCCTAAATAGTTTTAAAGGCAGTGCGGTATGCCCATAGGGCATCGGTCAATCTTTCGGATCAATCCTTCCTGTTTGGGTTAACCATTTTTTCTAGAATGTTCTTGATCTCCATGTTGGCTAGCTCGGCTTGGCCATTTGTTTGTGGGTGATAGGCAGTGGATACTTTGTGAGTGACGTCATATTTGAACATTAGAGATGCAAATGGCCTATTACAGAAATGTGATCCACCATCACTTATTATTGCATGAGGCATCCCAAATCTCGAAAAGATGTTCTCCTTGAGAAACTTGACTACGAGCCGGTGGTCATTAGCCTTGGTTGGGATAGCCTCCACCCATTTGGAAATATAGTCCACTGCCAGGAGGATGTACAAATAACCAAATGACATAGGGAAAGGACCCATGAAGTTGATGCCCCAACAGTAGAATATTTCTATGACAAGTATTAGTGAAAGGGGCATCATGTTTCTTTGGGTCACACTACCCAACCATTGGCATCTATCGCATCCTTTACAAAATGAAACACAATCTTTGATAAAGAGAGGGCCAGTAAAAACCTGATTAAAGAATTTTGGCCGAAGTCTTTTTCGCCGAGAAATGTCCACCGCAAGCTTGTGAATGGCAAAATGCAAGGATGTCCCGCTATTCATTTTCAGGTACGTATCTTAAACAAATATGGGTTGTCGACGTAGAAGTACTTCACATCCGCCATAAATCATCTTCGATCTTCTGGGCTCCATTGATGTGGTATCTGTCCTTTTGCAAGATAGTTACATATATTAGCATACCAAGGACATACAAAATGAATTGAAAACAAATGTTCGTCAGGGAAAAAGTCAAGAATAGGAATGTGTTCATCGGCCTCTTGTACCACAAGTCGGGATAAATGATCCGCCACCACGTTCTCAACTTTTTTCTTGTCCTTAATCATCAAGTCAAATTCTTGTAGGAGGAGTATCCACCTAATGAGTCTTGGTTTTGCATCCTGCTTAGACAACAAATACTTCAAAGTAAAGTGATCAGTAAAGACAATAATAGGCGAACCAATGATGTAAGAATGAGATTTATCTAAGGCAAACATTACTGCTAGTAACTCTTTCTCGGTGGTAGTGTAATTCATTTGAGCCTCACTAAGTGTTTTACTAGCATAGTGTATCACATATAGTCTATTTTCCTCCCTCTGATCGAGCACTGCGCCGACCGCGTAATCACTCGCGTCACACATGAGCTCAAAAAGTAGATCACAATTAGGTGGTCGCATGATCGGAGGTGTAACTAGAATGCCTTTAAGTTTTTTAAAGGATGTCTCACAATCATCTGACCACTCAAATGGGACCTCTTCAGATAGTAGGTTGGTCAAGGGTCGAGCCAATGTACTGAAATTCTTTATGAATTGACGATAAAATCCTGCATGGCCCAAAAACGACCAAATGCCCTTGATGGCTCCTGTGTGGGGAGGTTGGAGATGGCCTCCACCTTGGATTTATCAACTTCAATACCCCTTGTCAAAACTATATGGCCAAGCACAATTCCTTCTGTCACCATAAAGTGACACTTTTCCAATTCAAGACTAGATTCTTCTCCTCACATCTTGTTAGAACTCTCTCCAAGTTTGCCAAACATCCCTCGAATGAATCCCCAAACACTGAAAATTCATCCATAAAGACCTCCACTATCTTTTCCACCATGTCACTGAAAATCCCCATCATATAGCGTTAAAACGTCCCCGGAGCATTGCATAGTCCAAATGGCATGCGATGCGATAGTAGGCAAAGGTACCATAGGGGCACGTAAAGGTGGTCTTCTATTGATCCTCCAAAGCAATCTCGATCTAATTGTAGCTAGAGTATCCATCTAAAAAGTAGTAGAATAGATGTCCCGCTACTCATTCTAGAACTTGATCGAGGAATGGCAATGGGAAGTGGTCTTTTCTTGTTCAAGCGTTCAGCTTTCGAAAATCAATGCACACCCTCCATCCGGTGATCACTCTTGTAGGTATAAGCTCATTCTCATCATTCTCAACCACCATAACTCCAGATTTCTTAGGTACCACTTGCGTGGGGCTAACCCACTTACTATCGACAATTGGAAAAATGATCCCCACATCAAGTAGTTTCAAAACCTCATCCCTCACCACCTCCTTCATGATGGAATTCAACCGTCTTTGTGGTTGTCGGGAAGGTTTGGAATCCTCCTCAAGATATATGCAATGGGTGCAAATAAGAGGGCTTATCCCCTTGATATCCACAATAGTCCACCCAATTGCTCCTTTATGCTTTCTCAATACATCCAAGAGTTCTTTTTCTTGTTCCATGTTCAATGTAGAGCTAATGACCACCGAAAATGTTTTCCCTTCCCCAAGATAGGAGTACTTCAAATGGGAGGGCAAGGGCTTCAACTCCAAGTTGGGCTTTTGTTCATCCGACGAAAAATTTTCTTCTCTCGATGGGGTAACTCCTCGAATGTAGGGATCCACCTTTCCATCCCTTTCAATTCTTCTACCTCCTCTTGCTCATTATAATTCTCAAGATCCACAATTCCTTCTTCCTTGAATTTCAACATCCCCTCCAGCTCCAAGTGCTCCTCAACCAAAGTGTTGATTCTATTAACCTCACTTACTTCCTCGTCATCACCTAGTTGCTTTGCCAAGTTGAATACATTGAGCTCCATTGTCATATTCCCAAATGCCAACTTCATTAGACTGTTCCTGTAATTTATCACTATATTAGATGTAGCAAGGAAGGGTCTTCCAAGTATTACAGAAATTTGGGAGCTAAGGTTTACAACAAGGTGTGTATCAAGCACAATGAAATCGACAGGGAAGTAAAATTTATCAATTTGAATTAAAACATCCTCAACTACTCCCCTTGGTGTATGGATACTACGATCCGCAAATTGAAGCATGATTGAGGTGGGCTTCAACTCCTCAAGCTGAAGCTGTTGATACACCAAGTATGGAAGAAGATTCACACTTGCCCCCAAATCGAGGAGTGTTTGCTCCACTCGACAATTTCCAATGGTGATGGCTATGGTTGGACAACGGGGTCTTTGAATTTGGGAGGAGTGTTAATCCTTAATATTGAGCTCACTGGTTCTGTAAGGAATGCCTTCTTGTGGATATTCAATCTCCTTTTCACCATGCATAGATCCTTCAAAATTTTAGCACAAGATGGGATTTGCTTGATGGCGTCGAGGAGTGGAATGTTAATCTTCACCTGCTTAAACATTTCCAAAATATCAGCATAATTAGCCACCTTGACAGGTGGCCTCATACAACTTGGGAAAGGGGCAGGCATGGGAGGAATAAACACACAATCATCAATTAATTTTTCTTTCTCAACAACCTCTCTTTTTTTCTCTTCACTCACTGCACCCTTGTCGGCGTCACTTAAGATATCTTTTCCTTTTGGCAATGTGGTCTTAGGTGAGACCGTTGGCAAAATGGTTTTGTCAATTTCTTTGCCACTACGGAGGGTGGTGATAGCTTTGAGTTGCTCGCAACTCTCTCTCAAAGGCTCTAATGACTCAACAACGTGTTGACCCCTAGGGTTCTCTTGTGGTTGAGCGGGGAACTTCCCCTTTTCTTGTTGAGATGCCCCTATGGAGTTTGTCAACTTTGTGAGTTGAGCTCTTATATCATTGATGGTTGTGGCATTTTGGTTATTGATGGTGGTTTGGCTTTGAATGAAGGAATGGACCATATCCTCCAAATTCCTTTTGTGAGGAGGTTGGTATGTGGATGGATTGGACGGTCCTTGAGAAAAACTTTGTGAAGGTGGACTTGGAGAAAAATTTTGTGGTAGCGGGTTTGACTAATACCCTTGTAGATTGGTCCTTGGGTATTGAGAGCTAGATGCTTGCCCTTGGCCATGGTATTGGTTTTGCTTGGGAGGCATGAGAGATGAATATGCACTTGACCCGTGAGGAATGGGGTTCTCATTTCTCCAACTAAAAGTTTGGTGATTACTCCACCCCGGATTGTAGGTGTTCGAATTGAGAGAAAATGATTGCCTTGGTTGGTTGAATGCATGGACTTGCTCATGGTATGCTTCCTTAAGTGCTAGAATGTTAGGACATTCCGATGTGGAATGCTATACATTCTCACAGATTACACATCCCACCACAATGTTAGAAACATTAGACACCTCATGTCTCTGATTGACTTCAAGACTCTCAACTTTCCTTGACAATTTAGCAATTTTTGAAAGTAAGTCTTCTCAGTCTTTCAAATCATATATCCCTCCCCCTTGTGATTGACTACTACCCGAGGACGTCCTAGGTACATCGTTGGGATCCCTAATGTCCTAAGATTGTGCATTTTGGGCCAGTGTACTGAAGTAGTCTAGGGCCTCATCAGAGTCTTTGTTCAAGAACTCGCCATTGCACATCATGTCAATGAATTGTCTATGGCTTGGTGTGATTCCTTGGTAGAAGAAACTTACCAGTTGTCATGATTCAAAGCCATGGTGTGGTATGGATTGTATCAACTCCTTGTAGTGATCCCAGCATTGATAAAATTGCTCATTGGGCTTCTCAAAAAAATTTGAATTTCCTTTTTTAAAGCAGTGGTTCTATGAACGGAAAAAAATTTGTTCAAGAATTCAGAGAGCATTTGAGCCCAAGAGGTAATGGATCGAGGTCGTAAGCATACAACCATGATTTGGCTTTTATCACTGAGGGAGAAAGGAAACAATTTCAATCAAGCTATGTCCTCCATAGCATAGTTAGCATTGAAGGTTGCAACTATATCCTCAAACTCCCTTATGTGCAAGTAGGGATTTTCCTTTTCAATCCCATGGAATGTAGGAAGTAGTTGCAACATCCCTGGCTTAACTTGGAAAAGATGAGCTTGGACCAGTAAATGGATGCAAAAGGGTGTGGTGCTACGTGTTGGTTGAAGGAAATCCCTCATACACCTCGTCAGAGGGTCCATTGGGATGTTATTCCCTTCATTCACAGGAGGGGGAAATTGCATCCGTGAATTAGGCATTCTAGGTTCGGGAACTCCCCCACCCCTTGGAACATTTGGCATTCTAGGTTCGGGCACTCCCCCACCCCTTTGAGCATTTGGATTGGCACCAAGATTATCAAAATTATCACCCACATCCTCGAGTGGGTTTTGGTCAATATTCATGTCGGGGTCTAATGGTTGTCTAACCAATCGATTTTGTTCGTCCCTCCCCACATGCAGTAAACTATCTACAAATCAAATTATACACAAACAAGGATATATATACACAGAACAACGTACCTCAGCCCATGATGTTGATCACGGGACTTACCTCCATTGTCTGATAATCACCTTCTCGATTCGACACTTGCCTTCCCTAACAACGGCGCCAAAAATGCTTGATGTTTTCCGTTTTTATCCCTAACCCCTAAATATCATCCCTCAAAACGTATTTTATATGGATAGGGGGGAATGTCACTCACCCTTTAAGTAGTTTCAAAAGAAAGGGCAAGGAGATGGGAAAATGAGATGGTGGAAATGTGTTATGTGTATGAACAAAAATGTTCCCCAACTGCAAGGAGATTTTTGTGGATCGTGTTTTACTTGGAGGTACTCCAAGGTCATTTCCACGGGGAAGGATGTGAACCAAAGGGAAGGTGATTTTGGGTGAAAGAAAGTGTAAAATCTTTTGTTGTTGAAAGTTGTTTGGTGAAGTGTGTTTTGGTGAAAATGAAATGAGAAACAAACGTTGGCTAATCCAAGATGTCACTCCAATAGGGATACCATTTCAACTCAAATCCCTCCCCCAATAGAGTATAAATATACGATTGATTCGTGGGAAGCTAGGGATAAGATGGGTGAGTATCTAAGCGTAAACCATGACTAGGCCTACGGAATGTCAAAGACTCACCAACTTATTCACCCTCAACCTAGTCAAACCAAACCATTGAACTCTGAAAGAAGATAGGAGAATGAGTTAAAATGGCATCCCCAAGTGGAGGTTCCCCTTGGTTTTGCCAACTAAAGGATTTAACTACTCATTGCTTGGGATGAAATTAACAATGAAATGAGAATGCATTGCAAAGGAATGAAGTTCTTGAGTAACTAAATGCAAGCAAACATAAACTATAAGTGAAAGCAATGAATACCCATTTTATAGCTAGGAAGAATGAAGAACATAAATGCATTAATGGTGAAAGCTTTAAAAGGGAATTAAACTTGCAATGAACTTGTAGGAACTAGCATTAATGACATTCAATGAAGCTCTAAAGATTCTTACAGGAGATTACAAGACAATGTATTGAAGAAAATGTAAACATCTCAATTTATCTCTCTAGAACATTATTCATCATCTTCTACCCAGGCTCTCTCTCTCTATATTTTGTGTAATGTCTGGAATGCTGAATAATGGAGTCATTTCCCCCAAAAAATGTCCATAGTCTGCTCCCTCAGGTGAGTGATGTGATTTTCATCCATAGGCTATAGCCAGGAATGGGCTGGAGAGGGAAGTGCAGACCCCTGTCTGCACACACATCAACTCTCTCTCCTCTCTCCTCTCTCCTCATTGATCACCATGGCTCCAAAAAGAGGTGTGAAAAGGATGAACAATGTTGTGGGCATGTCACAGAAGTGTGGGAGATATGATGGTGGGACCCTCAAACCAGCAGAGGATGATCTGCAGATTTTTGGGCAGATACGGCAAAGCGTACCGGTACGCGTCAAACTCCAGAGGCCTAAGTGTACCGGTACGGTTTGCCTGATTTTCTGATTTCTTGATTTTGTGATTTCCTGAGCCATCCACATGCCATCCTTTCATACTCATTCACCTCAACATATTTGGGAAGGCCTTAAGAAGCATTATTTATCACATCTTTTCCTGTAAAGATCAAATATCTTCATTAATAGCTCACGTAGTGCAATTCTAAACATTCAATCCCCAAAAGCAAGTGAAAAAGAGATGATTAGCACATGGTATATGCAATGTTTTTGTGCTAATCAGCCCTCTCTCATGAGCCAACCTCAACTGCTCCTCAACAGCCTCTTGTGTCTGCCTCTCTCTTGCCAGAACTCTGAATGCCTCTCCAAGCTTGATCGTTCTTGAAAATAAGCAAGGAAAATCGGCAGCCACCTATAAGCATTCATAAAACAAAACATGAAGGAAAAGAGGCAAGTACAAAATCAAAGTTGAGAAGAAAGGCATACCATAGAAAACCCCTCCATCGTGGTATTGATAATGCCCTCTAGACCTCGAGATCCAACCTCTCTGATATCCTCAGGAGTCACAAACCTCCAAAGCCACTCCTTACCCAAATTCATGTCAAAGCATGGACACCGAACCACTACTAGAAATAGGGTAGCTATGTGGAGCTACAGTCCCTGTAGAAGACCTCAGTAGAGTCTCAACTCCCACAACGGTACAAGGGTTAGCTCTGATACACACGGGAGTCCCAAGAGTCTACACAGCCACAGGAGTCCCGGGAGTCTACACTATCCTGGGAGTCTACACCACCACGGGAGTCCCGAGAGTCTACATTGCCACGGGAGTCCCGAGAGTCTACATTGCCATGGGAGTCCCAAGAGTCTACACCGCCACGAGAGTCCCGGGAGTCTACACCGCCACGGGAGTCCCAGGAGGAAGTATCACACGCCATTACGCTCCCCTGCTCAGTGCATAATGCCTCCACCCACCATGAGGCAAGCCCAGACACTGTCCCGAGAAAGCCAAACGTCTCGGAGGCAGCTCCACAGGCCTCGGGAGACTACACTCCGAGACTAGAGGCGTCTGACTCCTTTGTACCTACTCCACAAGAGCCCTCTACTCCCTCACTACCATTTACTGTACCATGTTAGAGACTATGCGTGGATGGGTCCTCCACCAGCTGGAGCCATCTCCCTCCACTTTGCAACATCCAACAACCAAACTGAATATAAGGCCCTCATATTAGGCTTGAAGCTCACATTGGAGATGGAGGCCGTCTGCCTGAGAGCCTATAGTGACTCACAGTTGATAGTCAACTAAGTACAGGGCGATTTTGAAGCAAATGAGGAAAGGATGCAAGAGTACCTATTAGTGGTTCAGGTATTGTTAAAAAATTTTACTTACTTCCAAATCCACCAAGTGCCTCGAGAAGAGAGCGTCATGGCAGACGCCATCGCCAAATTCACGTCTGCCAACAAACTCATGGGCCCAGCACCGACAGGCCCCGACTGAGAAGCGCTGGGCACATCAGGATTAACAAAAAAGCCAGCAAGGTTAAGTTACATAGTCAAAAGGTAGTTCCTCGATCCCCTCCACAACCTAATCCATCTATCTCTCTAAGCGGGGTCTCGGTGCCCAAGTATATCTCCCCCATGCATGGGTCCACTCTCCTAGTGCCTAGTCTACCGCAAAGGGATCCACCTAGTCTCAGGCTCCCATCAAAGTTGATACCATCACCCAGACCGCAGACACGATTGCCCAACCCGTGCTTATAGCCAACACCGCTGCCTACTGCGCCCTTACCCATTCTTAATGTCTCCATGGCCTTGCCCAATGTACTTGGGCAGCCACCGATGCCTACCAAAGCCAAAATCAAGTCAATGCCAAGGAAATACCTACGTTGAGAAAGCAATAAGCATGGGCGTCAGATAACATACCTCATAAGCTCTATTCGTCCGAGTCACTGTCTGGCCGCATCCCTGCATTACCTAAGCGCCCAAAGACGCCACTGAACTTACCCGTATGTTTCCCGATGTTGCCCGATATGCTTGACCTCCACCGGTGGTGACTATCTTGCCCAAGCCTCCACCGATGTTGCCCTACCCACCAGCATCGCCTAGTCTACGCTCGCCAAAGAACTTAGGCTTTCAGCTATGACAATTCAAAGGAAGCCCAATGATGAACTTGCCCGACCTCGGGGCTAAACAACACCACCCTTGATGAGGAAAAGGATTGTCTAGAAGCACGTATGTGGCCAAAAACTCCTCAAATGGGGGAGGAACATCAGCACTATAAAATAGCCGCCACAGCGAGAAAAACTCGATGATCACTCTCCACCCGTTAGGAGCCAACCTCCTGGGAGTCAGCGACAGGTGCCCTAACATCCAACAATTAGGTCCGGGTATTGGGAACCTCAAACCAGCCTCTAAGGCATCCTCATAGAGAACAATCTCACCTGAAGAGTCACAACATGTTGGCTCGTCCTCCTCCGCTCAAAGACACATGACAGCAGGAGGGATATGGTATGAAGACACAATGCAGACGATGTCATCATCTTAGTCAATCGAGCTAAAAATGGAGCTTACCTTCAAATAGTCGCCTTCAATGATCCCTTTGCCTCGCCGTGAAACTTGCCTAACACCCACTGTATCGCCCCTACTAGCTCGAGCACTTGACATAACAATAGAAGGCAATGAAGATGAACGGGCGTCAGGATTAACAAAAAAGCCATTAAGGTTAAGTTACACAATCAGAAGGTGGTACCTCGATCCCCTCCACAACCTAGTCCATCTACCTCTCTAAGTGGGGTCTCGGTGCCCAAGTCTATCTCCCCCATGCATGGGTCCACTCTCCCAGTGCCAATCTACCGCGAAGGGATCCACCTAGTCTCAGGCTCCCATCAAAGTTGCTACCCTCACCCAGGCCATAAACACGACTGCCCGACCCCTGCCTATAGCCAGCACCGCTGCCAACCGCGCCCTTACCCATGCATAATGTCTCCATGGCCTTGCCCAATGCGCATAGGCAGCCACTGGTGCCTGTCAAAGCCAAAATCAAGTCAATACCAAGGAAATAACTACGTTAAGAAAATAATAAGTATGGTCACCAGATAACATACCTCGTGAGCTCTATTCGTCCAAGTCACTGTCTAGCCGCATCCCTGCATTACCCAAGTGCCCAAAGACGCCACTAAACTTATCCACACGTTTCCCGATGTTACTCAATATGCTTGAGCCTCCATCGATGGGGATTATCTCGCCCAAGCCTCCACCGGCGTTGCCTTGCCCACCGACACCACCTAGTCTGCGCTCGCCCGCCTCCCTACCAATCTGGCCCACTCCACTGGCGTCACCAGTTGGCTGCCACCCACCATGGACATTGCCTTCTTTCTCACTGATGACGCCTCCCACACTGATGGCGTCACTTTCCCTACTACTGACACCTCCCACGCTGATGGCGCCGCCATCTACCTCAGGCCGATCAAGGCCCCAACACTACCCTACATCACGAGCAGCTAGAACATCCAAGTCGAAGCCCCGTCTGGCACTGCCGTCACCTGCTGAGCTAGGTGTAACCCTGGGCTCTGCCATAGCGCCATTTGAGGTGTCGTTGTGACTCGCTTTGGCGCCGCTTAGGTTCCTGGGAACAACACGAGGGTCACCCTCGCTAAGATTGTGGCCACTTGACATCGATCTAGCGCCCCCTAGAGCCTGGGCCATGACCTAATCGCTATCGGTGCTCCTTGCTAATCCTCCACCTTAAGTTTTCGATTCACCTTCCTTTTCCTTCATCGAGACTTCATTCTTCGTCTTCTCCTTTGTCTCCATAGTCACCTCCTTCAAGATTGCCCAGTAGTTTGTGGAATATGAAATGGAGAAATGGTGGTTTTTAAGCCCTAGCTCAAAAGAGGATATGATGGGTTTGCCAAAAAATGCCCTTTAAAGCCTGTGGGCAAGTACCTAAGTAAAAGAGGAAAACCACGCCACCGAGTTTACCTAGCTATTGGAATATAGCCAATGGGATAATGGATTTTCAACCACAGTGATTATCAAATCAAGAGAACGAGCTCTCAAGGTTCGAACCAAGCATGAGATTGAAGAAGCTACCACCGTAAGGGACAAGGAACCTTTTTTAGATAATGAAGCTACCACCGTGCAAAACAAGAAACCCTCATCTGTCCAAAGATTCTTATGCCCTCAACCTCTTGCCACCTCAAGGGCTTGGGCCATGGGGGGCAAATGACTAGCCCAGATTCAACTGGGTCAGGCCCAATAAATCGAGTAAGCTCATATCAGTTAAAAGGCAGGTCAAGCCAAGTTCGTGAATTCGACCCAACCCAAGGTCCAAGGAATCCAAGAATAATTAGGGCACGTAGGGAGCAATTATCGGGATACTCACTCCTAGAAGATCAAGACAACCTCTTATGACACTTACCTTTTGTAGCTACCCAAAAAATTAATAAATTTGCCCTCGCATCACTGCCTTAACCAAGGCTTTGTGCTTATAAATTATAAGCTCTCTCTACATGAGAGGACACCTCTTGATCTATCTCTACATCTCTCTGCACACCCTACACGTAGATTTTCTCTCTCCTAGCTATTGTATCCCTCCCAGAGCTAACCATTGTTCTCTCTCTCGTTCTCCTTACTTTATCAATAAAGGTCCCTCAGCCACCGTTGATATTTCCCAAAATGGAGTAGGTCACCTAGACCGAACCACTATATATATGTGTATTGATTCGATATTTATATTATTATCATTGATTGTTCTATTAATTGTCCATTAATTACACTTTATCACACACTTGATTATTGATCTTGGATAAGTCTGTCTTTTGCATCATCAATATGCATAATTAAATTAAATAAATCTGTATTTTTATTATTGCTGAATTTAATTGTTAATTTATTTTATAAGTCTTTGAGTACATAATCAGTTATTTATTTAGGTATCTCTCTGTCCCCTTTAGGCATTTGCACATCTAACTATATAATAGAATTATTAATTTTTATTTTGTTAAATAAATTGATTAGATTGCATATAATATTATTATATTATTGCACACTAAAAAATAAAATATAATATATATTTGACCGTGAAATTTCATCTAGTAATTTCATGTGTATAATAATTTAACATATTTTATTTTTTCAAACAGATATAAAAAATTGTATATAGTTGTACTACTAATAAATAAGTTCAAAAGAATTTAAAAGTCCTTATAAAAAAGTCCAAAATAACTTGAACGTCAAATAGGAGTAAAAAATAAAAATTAGTTAAAAGTATGTAGGTTTGCAAATGCTAACATTTATAAGTAGTATAGATAGATATAAATATAAATTACCGCTACCATCATCATCCCACTGCTACCACCACTATTTGCCACCCCCCACCATGGCCACCAACGACCAGCACAATGCCCATCGCCACCACCACCCACTACTACTGCCACCACCATCGTCGCTCACTGCAACCCACCACAACTATTGCCACCGCCACTAATACCACCATTACCCGTTGCTAACCATCATCACCTAAAACCACCACCCACCTACACCCACCATCATCGTCACCGTTACCACCACCACTACCACCCACCCCCATTGCCACTACCCACCACCACCACTACAACCATTCATTGCCATCACTACCGCCACCACCTACAACTACCATATCCACCATCGCCATCGCCGCTACCATTACTCGCCGCCAACCACCAACACTGCCACCACCCACCACCACCACCACCACCATTGTTGCCACCCCCACCACCACCCACCATCATCACTGCCGCTATAAAATAACCATCACCCACTGCCCCCACACCCACCACCATTGTCGCCACCCACTACCACCCAAAATAACAAAAAACTTGAAACTCAAAAATATTACAAAAAATATAAACAGTTAACTTAGGTAGTGTCTAGTAACAATGTGTCTGTGTTTTTTTCTATTTTTGTTTTCATTTTTTGCTAAAAAAAAAAAACAGTAACGTGTTTGGAGAGTGTTTTTAATTTTTTTTTTTGTTGGTCTGTTTTGTAAACAACCCCAAATTTTAAAAACATCAAAAGATGTGTTTTTGAAAACACGGAAAAAGGAAAACACACTCGTCCATTTAACCCATTTAATGAGGTCTAGCCTTCGAACTCCATTAGCAACAAAAAAAAAGGTTTGTTTCATTCCCACTATAAAAGCATTTTTTACCCCTTTTTCCTCTTCCCTCGTTCATCTCTCTGACGCTCTCGTTCATCTCTCTCACGAGGCAGCGACAAAGAGCTACGAAGGATCGACAAAAGAGCCAGCACACACACACACACACTCTCTCTCTCTCCCTTCTCTAATGGGTTCTACTGGGGAGTTACATGGTTGGGTTTTGTGGGTGGATTGGGGGTGGGTTTCGGTTGGTTTCACTGGTGGATTAGGGGTGGGTTTCGGTAGGTTTCACTGGTGGGGGTTGGGTTATGGGTTTGGGTGGTGGTGAGGGTGGGTTTCGGTGGATTTCAGACTTTCAGTGGTGGGAGTGGTCAGTGGGGTTGGGTGGTGGGTTTCCATGGTGGGGTTAGGTGGTGGTTTCCCATGGTGGGGTTAGATGGTGGTTTTGGGTGGTTAATGTTGTTGGTTGGTGGGATTTGGGTGATGAATCTTTGGTATAATATCAAACAAGTTTTTTATTTTTGATTTCATAATTTTTAAAATATAAATGACCAAACATGTTTTATATTTTTAATTTTTATCACAAAAAAAAAAAACAAAAACAAAACAAAACGTAGTTCTGTTTTTTTTATAAAAAAAAAACATAAAAACAAAAATGTTACCAAACGTACCCTTAATATAATGAAACTCCTAGTTCAATGTCTAAAATTTTAACAAACAATAAACTACAAAAAATATTGATAATTTGAATTGAGAAATATTTATCAAAAAAATAGCAAACTCAAAAATATTGAATAAACATAAATAGTGAACTCCAAAACCAATGAATTTTAATAGAATAAAACATCAGAAAATTAATTGGTAAAAAAGTCCATCATGCCGTTTTTATAAGAAAACATAAAATAATGCACCCTCATCTACCTTGGAATCGTAGGAATCAAATTTCATGTCTGCAACCAAAGGATCACAATCACAAAATAATTCTGCACTAGAACACAAATATTCCAAAACGAAAATAGGAAATCTTAACTCATACAATGCCTAAGCAAAGACAGCACAAGAACAAAAAAGCAATTTCATGTAAAAAAGAGTAATCAAAAAAAGAAATACAGGACAAATTCTTACTGCACTTGAATCATTGTGGACATTATCAACCGCTTGCCGATTACTCTAGTATTCCCATAAACTATCGGAAGCATATATAAGGAAAGAATCATTTCGTTGGAGAGTATGAGAAGTAATAGATGGAGTGGCACTCAAGACAGGCATGTTCATTGGTTCAGCAAGTTTGAATTTCGCATTGATGGGTTCCCGGTTATACGGCTTATGTTTCATATAAACAACGCCTATAGATCTAGAAACCTGCATCAAATACAATCATGATGTTGACGAAAAAAGTCAAAAGAAATATGGACAAACTACACTAACACCACCGTGCCCCTCTCTCTCTCTCTCTCTCCCCCCCCCCCCCCCCCACTCCCCCTCCCTCCCTCCTCAATACCCAAAAAATCAAATCTTCAATCCCCATCACCACCATAAAACCCTAGATATACATATACAAAATTTATATTCATGTCTTAAATGTTGTTCTATTATAATCAAATTCAATATGGGGCATCTGAATCTTAGTTGAGACGAAATGCGTGACAGTGGTGCCTTATGCATTTAGTATCAGATTCTCATTCAATTGCCCGAGAGCTTACGCAAGGTAATTGTTACTGAATTCATTCATTAAGAGACGGGTTTTACTTGAGTATTTGGATGGTTGTGGTGGGAGAGAAGAAGAATCAGCAGCTGTTATGTTTCTAGAACAGGAAATAATTTCATTCAAAATCAACGTGAGTGAGTAAAAGGGTATGTTGGCCATTAAAAAAAAGATTAAGGATGCGTTCGATAACATTTTTGTTTTTGTATTTTTAAAAAAATAAAAAATTGAAACAGTTTTTGTTTTTTGTGTTGTAAAAATTGAAAATATAAAATTAATTTAGTAGTCACTTATATTTAACAAATTATGAAAACAAAAATAAAAATATGTTTGATAACCATTTTCATGTTTGATCTAACTAGTTGATATACACGTGCATTGTATGTGAGCCATTCTGAGCATGAAATAACATATATCAAAATTGTAGACCATTTTCTCCAATTTTTAAAATTAGTAAAAATTTGATGTTTCTTCCATGATTGAAGTTCGACATGTGCCAAATAGGAAATCTTATAGAAAATATTTGTTGTCAATTTTGGAATATAGTATGCCTCCTATAAATTATATGTAGTACAAAGATATTTAGAACCAAGTTACATATTTTTTTGAGAGAGAATAATAAAAAAGTCTTGAGAGTTGTAAAACTTGAAATTAGAAAGATAACATTAATTTTTTTTGGGAGTACGATCTATCTTCAACACCAAGACAAATTAATGGCATAATGCAAACCATGTATAAGTCCTATCATTTTTCACTCAGCTTTGAAACAACATGCAAAAAAAATTCATAAACCTCCCTTTTGTTGAATTTTCCAAATCGGAAAGATTTGACATTTAGCGAGAAATTTTGACTCAATATATCACAGCTTTTACTTCTGATAGCCAATGTATATGTGAATGACCATGCTAGACATCATTATTTGTTATTACCAAGAACTATAAGAAAACATGATTCATTGTAATAAGCTAACGTATAAGTCATCCAAGACTGTTATCATACAAGCCATGACACAAAATTTTTGAACATTAACTCTTAGAAAGAAGTGTTGCCATGGAATACCAATATATGCTTACCCTTTGATGGTGCTTAGCTCAAGTTGGCTTTCCATGTTACAATTTTCCTTCTAAAAGGCTAACCACGCAATTAAGATGCAACAAAAAAGATTTAATCAATTTCTCTTCCCCTACCATTTCTTTTTCTTACTGGGGGTTCAACATGTAAAGGAGAAAATATGCCAAATATTGTTTGAGAGGATTGGTTTATTACTGCTTCAACTTTTCGCACATTCTTCACTTTCAAATAGTGCAAAAAAAATTGAATAACTAAATCATGTAAATAAATTTTAAAGAACAGAATAATATGTAATGAATTTTAAGTTAGGTCATGATATTACTAATATCAGTCATCTCTCATATCATTAGATTGACACATTGGGGTCTTCTAAGTTTTTTTTCTTTTCATCTTAGAAATTTGAGCACATTCGTTCACTGCTTGTAATCGACATGGAATTAGATAAAACACTAAAAAAGCAAAATTTTTTTTTTTTTTGGTGGTTGGTTCAGCAAAATCATCACAATAATGAACTTTATTTAGAAGGTAAACTTCATGACCAAGTGGGTTTTAAGTTCTCAAATGAATGGGATTAGTTTTATGATTTCTATTATTACTTTTACTTAACTTATTAATATCATGATCATATGATAAAAAGTCTTTTCAAAATCAACTACATAGTGTTTGCAGACATACCTTCGGGATTTGTTTAGGGGGTGGTGTTTTTTTTTTTGGGAGGGGGACACATTTGACAAGGAAGCTACTTGCTAGCTAGAACCAAATTAGTTACTGTAATTGGAACCACTTGCAGCTCAATTACGTTCATAGTTCACTTTTTAGCAGAATTAAAAATTGACAATATATCAAAAAATGTGATAAGCAAGGACAATTAACTTAGAGATACTAACAAATTATCCATTAATCCTTGTACTCTACCCAGTCTTTAAAAAAGAAAAAATTTAAAAATTGTTTGCAGGTTTAAATATTACTATTTCTGAAACAGTTACTAAGGCTAAACCCAATAGAAGAATGTTAAAGTAATCAACATGAGCACCAATTTTATTACAGAATAACAATCAGGGATACAAAAATTGCCAACATCGGAAAACCTTGACGGTTAGTATCAAGCTCTATGCCATAATAAATAGAAAGAAACAAAGTAATTCTAAAAAAACACAAACGTAAATACATACACACATATAGAGATTGGTGGATAATTCAAATTGCCCATCTCTAAGTAAACAGCTATTGCCATATACCAACCCCACGTAAGCTCTCATTGTGACAAACCTACATTTTTGTAGTTCATTCGGCTTACTCTCTACTTTATTTTCACTATGAAATTGTAGAGTCAACTTTTAGACTAAGAATTGAACATGAACAACTATACGGATAGTATTAATCAATCATAAACAAACAGTACAATAAAATGGAAATAATATATATATAAAACTTTTGATTTCCTAATTTATCCTTAATTATTATTTTGAATTTGATTATACCATACATACCCTTAATAACATTATCATTTTCCCTTCCATGTCCTATTAGCCAACAAATTTTATTTAAAAAAAAAAACTATTCTTATCATATAGCATTGGATTTCTAACTGTTCACTTATTCTTATAGCTATGAGAACTTCAATCATGATATAATACATGTACATAAATAGCATGATTCAAACTTTATTAACATATAGTTACCAAATTGGATTCTACAGTCAAATATAAGTCATATTTGATTTTTGGTATATCATAATATTAATATAAATAATAGTAAATCTATAATATAATTATATGTGCAAATACTCAACAAATGACAATTTTTACGATCTACTATAAACTGCAAAGGAAATTTCTAAAAGAGCTGGAAAGATACCTAAAAAAACATATTAGCTACTCCAAGAAAGATAGAATAAATCAATAATTAACTTAGTAATAATTCAAATAAAAATTAATTCTTCGACAAATAATTTATAATTTAATTTAATTACAAATATAATTTTTTTATAAAAAATATTATTTAAATGTATTCTCATGCAACGCACGTCATGCATTATAGTCATGTAAAATATATGCTTAAGATTATCATGACCGCTAATTTGTACAAAAAATTAACTAATCTACTGGAAATACAATATATAGTTCTCAAGATCGTCTTTGAATTTAGAAGTAGCCTCTTTGGCTTCCTGAAGATGTGATCCTCATCACGGCCGACGAAGAACAAAATTTGTTTTTGAACCACAAAATAACTAATAGATTCCAATGATAAAGTTGGTTTTATAGTAGTTAACCAAAAAAAAAAAAAAATTTGAACCACAAAAGGACTCTTAGACTCCAAGGATAACATTGGTTTTATTGCATTAATGAGGATAAAAATAGAAAAGTAAAAGTTTTTTAGGTTAAGTAACCAAAATTTTAAGTTAGTGCACATGTGCAACGCAAACCATTTTGAGTCATAGTTTGGTAACCAAGAGCTAATAAAAGGTTTTCCTAACTAATTATAAATAAAGTATATGCAGAAGGAAAAATACAATTGTTCAGCATAAAGAAAGCTAACATTACTTCAACTCATCCTCATGCCTCGCAATCTCTTATTCGTTTCCTAACACTCGTTTTTTGACTTCTACATGATGCTATTTTTAGGGAAATAACACGAGGTTAGTAATTAGAATTTGATTCACTACGTTAGTTAAACAAAATAAACAAGATTAAGATACCTGGTTTCAGCCAATAATTTCAAAGAGGAAGCCAAAGAAATGATATGAATTGGATAATTGTGATGGAAATTTGAAAATTCGCCAAGCATTTGACAAATTATACAACCATAATCGAATTGCTCCGTATTAATACGCAATAAAATTTGGCAGACCAGACAAGGTATCAAATGATAGCTACATAGACATGAAGTCAAACCAACAAGAAAGGTTGTAAGTCACATGTGTACACATGGATAATCATGTAGTTATTATGCAACAGAAAAACTCAAGACCCAGCAAGTTGAATTGAGAGTTGGCCTATCATGCTTTTATAGGTATTTCATCATGATTCATGAAACATGACGGAGTTACTGTTACAATTATAGCATTTTCTCTAGTATAAAAGCACATCAACCCACCTCTCCTAGGAGAGAATCTGCCATTAGAGGAGGTGATCAAGGATTTTCAGTATGTATAGCAGCACAAACAAAGTAGCTAAGAGGGTTTGCTCTGCCAAACTAATCCGCAATTTTTTTCCTACATGAACAACTTGAACCAAGTTTATGATAGAAGAACCCAACCTCGTAGTGTAGAATCTATATTTTTTAATTTGAGATTGATGGATTGAATATTGAGGTTCACAATCAGTGGTAGCAAAAAGAAGGCCCTTTATATGGACCTTCTATCCGGACAACCCTTGCCAGATTCCTTTGAAGATTTGAGCACAAATAAAGGTAAGCTAATAGAATGAACAAAGATGTCAATTAAAAAAGTGAAGAAAATATATAACTCAACGGAGTTCGAAAATCCAGTTTTATTAGCATTCTTTCAAAATTCAAAAAAACTCCAAATATGAAATGGTATCTAATTCAGGAATCGCATAAAAATAACAAAATCAAGTAAAACTATTTCATATTGAAGCTAATGAAAAAATTAAAATAGAGAACCTTGGCAATTAGCTCAAATTCATCAAAAACATTGCTTCTAGTTTATGCATTAGCGAATAGGATGAACAGCATGCTCCTGTGACAAGACCTTATTTTGTAAATCATATCATTGAGGAAGCAGTATAAATAAATTCTTTAATACAACTAAATCAAAACATGACACCTAAAACTGATAAGCTTATGATAATCGCCATAACAGCAAAAATAAGCACAAACTTGAATAAGTTGCTCTAACTAATAGGTGCTAAATGGTAAAAGCATGGACAACGAAATTTAGAGGCTTCAATTTTATCTATACTATTTTAAAATGTCGACAAAAGTGAAAAACTTTTGATTAACTATCATACCCTTGATAAAACAACTAATGCCATCACTATCTTTTGTAAGTTATTATAGAATTATTAAAATGATTTTTTATGGTGAAGGTTATACAAACTTTTGAACTTCTATTTACATATTTTTAATAAATGCTTCATCTCTTGAATTGGCCACTTAGAAACAAGAATGTTAATCATATCTTCTGATTCTATTTGAGCTTACAACATAAAGAAAGCACGTCATAATCTGACTTTGCGCTTTACTCATTGCATTAAACTATTGACTTTTCGTCTTTCATCATAATACAGCAGTAGTTCTCTCCACTATCCACGGTGCATGAAATTGTCTCACACATGAACACGACGGCTCAACTCATACACTTCTTTCATGATTACTTGATTGAGGTAAGTTTTTCTATTTTTCTAGATTTCAACCTTTATTCCACTTGGATTTTGTCATTCTTAGTGCTCAATGTTTCTTTGATTCAATCATATGCTTTGTCCTTTCTTCTGGCTTTCTTAGTTTTAATGTATTGGGTTTGTTGTCATTTTTTAACTCGTAAGCATTAGGTATTCTTGCTTGTTCTGGTTTCTCAAAACTTATTTTTTTTGGTTTCAAAGTTTCAAATGGCCTTGATCATATGTTTGCATTTTCATTTTTCTAATTTTGGTATTTATGAGTATATTGATTTCTTGTTCAAGGCGTTGCAAATAAACATTTTTGGGACATGTATTTTCTGGTATTGATATGGGTAATGAATTATTGCCTATGTTATTTATTTGGTAAAAAAAAAATGTTATTTATTTGGTGGATTATAGGTCTTTCAGTTGGATTCTATCAAAAGGATACATATACAGGTTCTTTTTTTTTCTATGCTCCTTGTTTTATGGATTAACTTTGTCCTCTTGATTTCTAGCTTTTTTTAGTGCTCTGGCATTTGAAGCAAGATTTATGTGCTAAGAGGCTTGGATTTCTTTGACATAGATTATATGGCAGGTATCTTGTTGTGTTGGATATTGTGAACCATACATCTTCGAATTGTTAGGTTTGTTGCTTCAGCCCTAAGTTTTAGTGGATTATCTTTATGTGAACTGCGACTTTATAATTTTGATATTAGTATTTTTTTTCCTCTTGAATTTGCATATCATCATATTTTTTTTATCTATTGGTTAATTAATTCTATAATGTATATTTCGTTTTCAAAATTATTACGCTTTGATTCTTTAAAACCACTCAACCGAGCCGTAAGACATTGAAAGACTATAAGTTTGTTGATATCTATGTTAAATGTAGGCAGTACATTAGAATTGTCTAAAATATTTCAAAAAAATATACTCTCTAAAATAGAGTATTATTAGAGATACTCTTACTCCAAGTTTAAGAGTCTTGCGGCTATTCATCTTGCGTGAATACCAGATCTACAGCTACAATGATGACTTCGATATATCAAAGCATAAAATGGTCCTAATTCTACTACAAGACTACTACTGTGAAGTACCAACTCTACTTCTAATAGAATTGTTCTAACAGATTCCAGAATCCATGAGGGTATATAAATATTCTAAAGACTTATGGAATTATTCAATCAACTAATGACAATAATAAAATAAGTAAGTAAACAATGTGGGAAGGTTTGTTGATACTTCAGGTCTATACTTATAATCACTCCCAGTCAAAAACTCCATGCATGCACACACATTCCGATTGGTGTCCCATGCACACCTAAAAGATGCAATTTTCACCCATATACACTACTAACACAACCAATGGTGTGACGCTTCAAAATTTGGATGTCCGTAATTACCCCATTGATTATCCTTCAACCCGCAGAATTACCATGAATATTATATAATTCGATATCACGCGCGTTATGTCTCATTTACCAAGATCCATAAGTTAACAAAATTCAGACAAAATCTCCTTTGTACAGGGAGCTCTACCAAAACTGCAACCTGTACAATTATACAACATTGACCACACTGAGTTCATTTATCCATACTCATATAACAACATCTAATTTTACATTAAACATAGTCCATATGAGTTCGATTACAATCCTTACATATATTGTATGCCAAAAAACTAATTGACATCTTGCATAGTTTAAAAGTCATATTTCGTCTTTTCTTCATCAATGAGGGCCCGAATGAAAGCTGTCCACCGGTGCATGTCCTACACCTGAAATATTGTTTCATAAACGGTGAGTCACGCTTAATAGGGTATCTCCTAAAGAAGATACTCCCCAACCTATATGCATATGAAATGTTCACATGTAATTCACAAGCAACAATCGCTTCATTCAAGAATAAGCAATTCAACAAAAGAATCCTTGATGTCATGTCATGATATGAGATGAGATTCACACATGCAACACAATTCAAACATTTACCAGTGCCCTCAACACATGCAATGTCATGCGTATGAATCTAGTCATTCTAAGCTCCCGTCATTGATGTTACACAGCCAACGACCTTTTTTAAAATAAACCATGTGTCTTTATTTCATATTCGAATTTCAGAATCTCACTGCTGATTCCGTACACTGTTACACTTTTTTGGACTTGCACCATTGGAAGTGTAAAAACTAGTAACCAGGTTTTGTATCCGAGGGAGTATCTAACCCTTCTTGCTATACCCGACACAAGTTTTTTATGAAACCATGTAACTCAGTCGGACCTAGGTCCAACCTTCTCGAGTCCACACCTCAACCACCAAGAATGGTGTTTGATTTAAAAATATGCACACACACTCACACTCATGTCAAATGCCCACGAATTTGATGTTACCCGTGTATATATACAATTGCAATTCTAACCATGTTCAATATGTCATGAGCACATTATGAACAATTCAATATGTAACAATCTTTTCCATGGTAAATTACATCATAAGCATATAATCACCATAAACAACCTTAATATCAATATATCATATGTATAAACCAACACCAACTTTCAAGCATGTTATAACACAATCAATGCAAATAACACAATTAATCCACATAAGCATTTTATCAAACACCTTCAAGGCATAAATGTAAACACATAACATATCCAATCAATATATTTCTCAAGAAATCACAAACAAGTAATTTCTAAGTACACAATTCATGTTAGAATTGATTTTAACTATTCTCAATACACAAGCATGTTATAACATTTTCAATGAAACCAACATGCTACATCAACATAGGCATTTTATCAAACACCTTCAAGGCACCAACTCATGCAACACGCAATCATGCCTAATTCATCACATTTTTCATGAATTTATCAAACAAGTAAATTTTACAAATCCAATTCATGTAAAATTGGTTTAGCGTATTTTGATACCCATTTCCCATAATCTAGTTAGACTAGGAGTACATCAAACAAAAGAATTCATCTCAAGTCATGTTACCCATATCATATGGAACCCTAGGTTGAAAATAAACCTAATTAAGAACAGAATCCTGCATGTTGAAGCGTAAAACAATGGTATAAAATTTCTAAGACCCGAAACAAGCTCTAATCCTTGCTTTATCCAAAATTTCATTTTTTGTTCTTCGTCAAAACCTTTAATTTTTGGTACATAGGCGTAACCTTCATCGTATAGATGAACTTTGGTTCTTGACCCGAAGAATTTCGACTAATGTAGAGTCATAGATCGTAGAGAGAAGTTGGAGAATCCTCTCGTTACCTCTCTTCCTTTCTTATTTCAAAAATCTGATGGGTATAGAGAGAAAATCTGATTTTCTCTCCTATTTATACCCCGTAGATGCTTGGCCCTCTGTTGCGTCACACGTCCTCTATTCCCTAGTTCCGTTTTGTCCCGAAATAATTAAATTTCATCTTGATTTAAGTTCAAAATATTTTTGTTTAAACTAGTTTTAAATTATTTTCTAATTTTTTTAATTTAATTTCACATCTCTTTTTTAGGTCACGCGATGCCCGATCACCTCTTAAAATGCGAAAAAATCGAATGTCTCGGAATTCAAATAAAATTAACTAGATAACTAGATTTCATGAGATGAATTCAATGGTGAGGTCCGTTTCATCATCTGAGTCCCAGAAAAATTTAGATTTTCAACCCATACCGAAGTGGCTAATTACCTTTTGCTATTTTTCATAAAAATTCAAATTTACCGAGATTTTATAAATGCAACACTCACTTTTTCTTTTTTTTGGGCACCACATCCTTTATATTCACTAACCCACATTAAAATTATTATATCACACTTTATTTCAGGAAAGTTATTGCCACAGATATCAATGATATGACTTATTAAAAAATAGAATAACAAAAACATCTTTAATAATAATTGAACTTCAAATATACATGAGCATCTAGATGAGGATAGATGAGCAGTGACCAAAAAAAACATTGAAAATATTATAGTCAATGTTGTACACCATAAGTGCAATTTTGTTTTTTTTGGGGAAAAGTTGTCAATATATACATTTGAATAATTGCTCAAAGAAAATAGTTTTCGGAAGGATAAGACTATTTTTTGAAAGGGAAAAACATTAGGAATTGTTTTACGTTATTAAAATTTCTAAAGTATTTCAATTTTAATTTAATTAAACTTTTATTTTATTTTTTATTTTTTTGGGGAGGGGGAAGGGGAAGAAGAACTTGAACCCTTGACCTCAAGAAGACAAAGCCTTTACGAGACAAAGAGTATCATTAGAGTAAAGACCTATTGCTTTAATTAAACTGTTCCAATTTCCATTTTCATTATGAAAATCATCATTGTTATAGACCATGCATTATAAATTGGTAAAGTAATATGAGGGTTTATTTATAACGAACTATTAATATTTTGAACTAGGTAATTTTATAAAGCAAATACATTATCACAAACTTACAATCAAAGCACTAATTTGGCCAATGCACACTTATGCCATAAATTCTTTTCAAACTGTTTCCAATATGTTAGTTGTAGTCTTCGAACATATTTTTTTTATACACACTTAAAACTGTTTTGTTTTCTGAACTTTAGAAGATTTACATTATCAATCTTATTAGGATATGAGATTTTTCAAACAGATATTTTGTGTATTCTACATAGTAATTATCATAGAAGTTGGACGCTCTTGACTACCAATTAATACACCTCACAGTAGAGTTGGTACATTAGGTAATCTTAACAATTATGGATAAACAATCCTTGTCCATCCACACAATTGTATTGATGTGTCTTGTGTTTCCAAAGTATAAGTAAGAACAAGTAACCTTCCTTTGCAAAAGTAATTAGGAGTGCTAGGTTTTTTTTTCTTGTATAGTTTCACGTTTTTATTGAATTTGTTTAATCATTGGCCCTTTCATATTTATACGAGGATTAATGTTTGGACTGTTTCAATATTTGATTCCTCTGTATTGAATATTTTGTCCTCTTAAATTAACTTATTTTTTCTAAAATATTTCACGTGCAATGCACGTGTGTAACAACTAGTAATAACAATATATGTCAATATTAGAACAATATGAAAAAGAATGTAATAGCCAAGATGCAGATTATAGAAAATATCAGCCATGGCGATTACATTAATATAACTTTTAGCATATAATGCATATTTTTTATTTGTTGAAACATACACCACAACAACCAAACCATCTGGTGTCTTTTGAATCACATTCGTCAACATATTACACACAACCTCCATAATCGCATCCCGACCTGATTCCTTTGAAATCGCATTGAACACTTAAAGTGATAAAAAAAATAGCCTCTCACCTTCCCACAAACCCCGTCTTTTCAGCTTCAAATACACCACCCTCTTTAATTCCACAACAGAACAAATCGGGAAAGAGAGAGAGACAATCACCACCTATTCAAACAGTTTGCTAGTTTGGCAACATAGACAAAGAGTAATGGAAAACCATTTTTGTAAGGAATTCAGACTTGAATTAACTACAGATGTGTGGAGCCACCAAGAAGAATCACTTTTTGTAACTGAATTCCTATAATTAAATAATTTTGGACAAGAAGAGAATGAATTACGTTGTATTAGGGTCAATAAAGAGAGGGTAACGGAGAAGGGGAAAGTGAAAATAGGGAGATGGGCGGTTTTTTTTTTTTACTGACCTGTGGATGCGCAGGGGAGAGAGATGGGGGGAAGGTAAAACGAGATTGAACATTAGACGAATTTAAAGTGGCATCAATTATGCAATTGTTGGAAATTAATAAGGGTAATTAATCTAGTATTAACTTGACTTTATACAAATATTAAGATGAAATGAGTAAGGTTTGCATGTATTCACTTTAGATGAGTGACTAATCTATAAAACTTCCCCCAAGAAAAAGAAACTTATAATCAATACGTGAGAAGGTAGGATATAAGCGGCATTAGTTGTTTTATTAGGGTTAGTTTTGTCATATAAAAGTTTTTCACTCATCCTCACATTTTAAAGTACTAGTTGATGTATATGTGTTTTGCACGTGGACAATCTCATTACAAATATTTTGTTCAGCGCCAAAATTAGAAAAAGTGATCCCGACATTGCAAATAGCTCAATAAGATTGTAATTTTAATTTCTTTTTTTGGGAGGTAAGGAATCAACGGTTGGAAAAGTTTCAATCTCTATTTGTTTGACCAAACAAATAATAATTTTCAAAGGTACATAAGCCAATGTCTTTTCAAATTTTTTATTGTTGAATATAAAGCTCAAGGAGCAAACCTCTGACTCAAAAATCCAATTAATTATTGAGATTATTGCAATTCCAACACCTTAATTTGAACTGTATTAAGTAAAAATAGTAGGATTAAACTCAATAAAATAGTATATATATATTGATCGTTATTTTATAAAATTTAATTATATTTGGCTTTGTAAATATACACCCAATGAAGAGATAAATTATCTAATACATGGTTACGTCAAATACATGGAGGATCATAAAATTTTACGTTTCTAGCTACTTGTTGTTCAATGCTTTTGCAAATTTCTTGAAATATTTTTTCTAAATAGAGTGTAAAAAAAATATTGGAGAGTTGAAGTTGAAAATAATTGTACAACCATCAATATATAAGGACAAGACTACAAGCTATTTTTATTTTTGGAAAAATTGCAAGCCTCCACATGTAAATAGAGGCAAAGGTGATTACCTGGCAATCGAGTTCTATGATATAGAGAAGGCACATTCACATCAAGCGATAACATTTTTATAGCAATCCTTGAAACCAAGTAAGAAAGAGAGAAAAAGTTTTAAAAGTTTTTTGTAGTTACCCATAAAATCTTGGTTTTTCCATGTCCATAAAACCCAAATATTAACTTAGGAGAAAACTTTCAAACTTTCTTGTCGTCACAAAAAACTTTTGGCCTACAAATATTAAAATTTCAAATATATTCATGTGGTTAGAATTAGAATATCAAAAGTCGCTGAGTCTATTATATGGAGAAACAAAAAAGTGGTAATGTACTATTTTGTTATTACTGATAATGATATGAACATCATTAAAGTTAAAATCAATAATTAAATTTGAAATGAATACATGAAATATTAAGTATATGTTCATAACAAATTTAAGGAGATGAAATAATAGTAGAAGAGTATGTAATTAATTGGAGAAGATGAAAGAAAATTGTTCAAGGGAATTTTATGCTTTATGAAGGATATTATAGTCAATCAAAAAAATTTCATTTAACTTCTTTTATTAGTAGTACAGATATAGATATAGAGCAGCAAGCATGAATAGTCAGTTTGAAATCACTCCAGTAGCAACCATCACAAGTAAGAGATATTAAGACAAAAACACCTCCTCCACATCTCTCCAACAACATAGAAAATATACTGCGTAAATATTACCCAAGCTTAATTCTTAAGATTTCAATGGAGAATTTGGAGTTAAATCAACTAGGCTTCATTTCTGGGTTGTCAATCATTTTTAGATATTGAAAAATTCATTTACACAATTAATCAAACATATTATGCTCAAAATTCCAAACAACAAAACAATAACCCATGAGATAAATTATTTACACAACCATCCAGACACCATCCATGAGAATTTCAACATCTCCCTTATACAACCACAGATGCACACAATACACCAAAACACTCAAAATTACCACAAACACAAAATTTATACAAATCTAACAAATATCTACATATACACATAAATAACTCAGATTTGTGTAGATTGTATACTATAAAGTAAAAAAATTACTTGAATAAGGATGATGGAGGCTTTAACCAAAGCAAATTTGGGAGATCGTATATTCAATAGAAAGATAGATGAGAGAGTGAAGATGATGGATGTTTCATTCTTCGAGTCTTTGTCAGAGAGGTGAGAGAGAACTTCTTTATTCTTCGGGTCTTCAGTAAATAGACAGAGAAGCAAGATAGAGAGATGATGGTGAATGTTTGGCACAAAGAGAAAGAAGAGAGAGGAAAGAGATAATCAAGAAGGGGTTTTTATAGTTCTATCAAAACACTCTAATTTTTCCTACTAACCGGGTTTGAATCCTAGAACTCATTAAAAGATAGGAGTCACGCGCCTTTGTTTGTGTTTTTAGGTGTTTTCAAAAATACCTTTTTTATGTTTGCATTTTTGGACCCTATTTTCAAAACACAATACCTTAAAAAAAATAAAAACACATCCCAAACATTTTTTTTAATTTTTATTTTGATAAAAATTGATAACAAAAATAGAAAAAATAAATAAATGGTTAATGATGGGCCCCGCCCCAAGGCCTAACTCAGATAGTGGGCCCAACCCAGACAAGCCTTAGTGGGTCTGCCCCAGAAGAGACCCAGATCTATTCAGGCTCACCAAAGCTCCGAGAGCCATGCCATCCCAAAGTCAAGGAGTCAGCAATGCCATCAAAGAGCCTCATCCACGCCATCCTAGAGTGAGGAGGTCTACCACGCCATTCTGGGACTAGGCCTTGAGGAGATCTCCATGCCCTCTCTGCAACTGCCTCATCTGTTGTGAGGATGACGCCACTCCACCAAATCTACCTTTCTGTTACTAATAAAGCGCCTCAATCTGTTAAGAGGCACCTATAAATTATAAGCTCCGCCTACACATGGGGGAGCATCTCTCACATCTTATATCTCACATATCACTCACACTTGAGCACCCAACCCTCCTTGAAGTAAAAAACACTTTAAGTCATCCTAGCCCTTCGTAGTGGAGTAGGTCACCTTGACTGAACTACTTAAATTGTGTTTTGCTTGTGTTACCTCTCCTTATTCATTTATTGCATTTATTACTTGACAGTTGGTGCATAAAATTAATTTGTGCATCATCAGTTTGACGTCATATGTAGGAACGACAAAGCTTTCACCTAATCATCTTTCTTTCTACATCTATGGCGATCACCACCAGATCTATGAATCAACCTGAGGATGATCCACCATGTGAGGAGGAGGTCTTACCTCCGCTAGCCAATCCCGTTCTTGACCTGAAGCAACGGTTACTAGAGACGATGCAGCTACTGATAAATCAAAACCAGTAGATCTTTCAGCCGATGCTTGCTGGATAAGGAGGTGTGCTCCCAGGGGGGAGAACACACCGGCCAGGGGTGCACCTTACCCAGGGCGCCAAAGAGGCCCCTAGCTGGGCACCCACCGCCAGGCGCTCGTCAAGGCACCCCCTTGCAGCACCAGGGAGCCACTCCTCAGTGCTAAGGGGTGGCCCTTCTACCTCATCCACCAACTCCAAACTTCCACGCTGGTGACCCTCCTCTCCAAGAAAACAAGGGGGAAAACTAGAGTCTAGACCACAAGAACCACTTCAATAACCCTTCCAAAGAAGTCCCCAATCACTAGGATGAGAAAATCAAAGAAGTGCATAACCAACTTGGTGATGTCTTCAGTGCCATGAAAACGCAAGGACCTGAAACTATTGAGTACCTCGTAAGTTTTAATGACACGCCTTTCATAGCCTATGTGGCAAACTATCATCTCTCCCAAAAATTTAAAATGCCAATGGTGGAGGTCTTTGATGGCACAAAAGACTCGCTAGATCACCTCGACACGTACAAATTCCTGATACAACTGCACAACTTTTCTAATGAAATCATGTGCAGAGCCTTCCTAACTACCCTGAAGGGATTTGTTTGTTAGTGATTTTCCAATCTCACCCTGACCTCCATAGGCTCCTTTGCCAAACTAAGCATATCTTTTGTTGCACACTTCATCGGAGGATGCCGCCACCAAAAGCCTGCCACCCACCTACTCAGCATAAAGTAGGATCGAGATGAGAACCTGAGGAGTTACTTAACTTGTTTTAATGAGGAGGTCCTCCAGATTGAGGAGCCCGATGATAAGGTCACCATGACCTTCTTCCTGGGAGGCCTCTGCTCATCGAGTTTCCTCTTCTCAGTAATGAAATGCCCACCAAAGAGCATGCTAGAGCTATTGGTGAAAGCTCAAAAGTACATAAATATTGAGGACATCAATAGGGCTAGGCAAGGTAAGTCCTCACAAGCGGGGGAGAAAAGGAAAAAGAAAGATCGCGACGACAAGAGGGAAACCAGAAGCAAACGAAGTAGGACAGAGAGGGTACCCGCCAAAGACCAGCTTGGTCCTACCCCTCAGAAAGAACGACGGATCTTCACGACACTCAATGCCTCTGTTCGGCACATCTTACTTCAAATCCAGGATGACTCCGCAGTGAGGTGGCCAAGAAGAATGAAGACTCCCCCAAATCGCAAGAATCCAAGCAAGTAATGTCGTTTTCATTATGACCATGACCATGACACCGACGACTGCTATGAGCTCAAAAGACAAATTGAGGAACTAATACAGTGTGGCTAACTATGGTAGTATGTGGCTTGTTGAGGCCAAGCCAAGCACCACCACCAGCTCTCAATTAGGATGACCAGTAATCTCTTAGAGAAATTCATGCCATCTCCGGAGGACTTATAGGAGGAGGTGAATCCCACTCAGCGTGAAACCCCACGCCAAAAAGGCTAGGCATGCAGATGACTTGTGCCCATCCAAGACACACAAGTAGGGAGACAGCGAGGTCATCTCATTTTTAGACAAGGACCTGGAAGGAATTCAGCACCCCCACGACTACCCACTGGTGCTAACTATGACCATTGTCAATTTTCAAGTACAGAAGATTCTTGTGGATAGTGGCAACTTTGCGGACATCCTATTAGCAGAAGCTTATAACAAGCTCTGCCTTGGAAATGAGAGGCTGCAGCCCATCAGGTCGCTCCTTATTGAATTCTCAAAGGAGAAGGTGCACCCCCTAGGGTCTATCAGCTTGTCAATCATCGCCGGCACAACACCCCAAAGCTTCACGATGATTGTGAACTTCTTGGGGATAGATTGACTGTCGACCTACAATGTCATCCTAGGGCAACCCGCACTTAATACCCTAAGAGTGGTACCCTCCACTTACCATCTCATCCTCCGTTTTCCAACCCCAGTTGGAATTGGAGAGGTTCAAGGAGATCATGTTACGTCTCCTCCACGAGGACCAGGAAGGCACGAGAAGCCCTACAGGTAGAGGTGCTTGATCCCAAAGATGATGACACACTGGAGAGAGGAAAGCCAATGGAAGATATCACACTAGTGATCCTAGACGAGGAGTTTTCAGAGAGGAGGGTGTACATTGGCACCTATTTTCTTGAGGATCTAGCTTGCCAGCTTGTGGATTTTCTCAACTGAAATATGGACGTCTTCACATGGTCACATGAGGACCTCAAGGGCATCGACTTGAGGTCACCACCCACCTCCTCAATGTCGATCCTCGTTATAAGCATGTTCGTCAAAAGTTGAGTATCTCCACTAAAAAAGCACAAACAATGGACAAGGGGTTAGAAAAACTAATAGAAAATGGGACAGTTAGAGAAGTAGCCTATCCAGTTTGGCTATCAAATGTGGTAAAGGTGACCAAGGCTGGTAGAAAGTGGTGTCTTTGCGTCGACTTCATTGACCAAGACCCTTCAATTGTATATAGACTATCGACAGTTGAATCGAGTTACTGTCAAGAATAAGTACCTTTTGCTGAGGATTGATGATTTGTTTGATCAGCTGAGAGGAGCGAGAGTCTACTCCAAGATAGATCTTCGCACCAACTACCATTAGTTGAGGATTAGGGAGGCAGATATCCCTAAGATGGCATTTAGAACGTGGAATGGGCATTTCGAGTTCACTGTGATGCCTTTTGGATTGACGAATGCCCCAGCGGCATTCATGAATCTCATGCATAGGGTATTCCAACTAAGGCTGTCAAAATTCAACACGACATGATTAACCGACACGAATTGACACGAATTAAGCGGGTTTAGGTGAGATCTTAACGAGTTTAGGTGATAAACGGGTTGACATGTCAAACACGTTTAATAAACGGGTCATGTTCGGGTGAGACATGTCAAACTATTTATCACACGTTTAACCGTTTAAATAAAATTAATAATTATTTTAAAAAAATTAGCAAGAAAAAAAAAGTAATGAAATCAATAAAAAAAAAAAAGTAAAGTAGTAGTTCAAAGACAAAAGAGAGGAGATGTAGAGCACCTCAAAGACAAAGGAAAATTAATACCTTTTGTTTTTGTCCCATATTGAAAAATGAGGGGAGATGGAAAGAGTTGAGTTGCCTGTAAAAAACGATGACCTCTTACTTTTTTTTTAAGCCTTAAAATCTTATTTTTATGACATTTGGCTAAAAATTCCTCTTTTTTTAGGTAAGTGCAATTGACAATAAAAAAAATATGAGTATTAAAATTTGTTAATATAATTTTTTAAAAATTAAACAAGTCATGTCGTGTTACCCGTTTATTAAACGGGTCATGTTCGTGTTGAGATTTTTTATCTCGTTTATTAAACGTGTCGTGTATAGATTTATATATTTTCATCTGTCACCCGTTTAACCCGACACGTTTGACACCCCTAATTCCAACCCTATTTAGATCAGGTCGTCATGGTGTTTGTTGATGACATCTTGATCTACTCTAAATGTGAGGAGGAGCATGAGGGTCACTTGAGGCTTATTCTCTAGACCTTAAGAGACCATCAATTGTACGTCAAGTTCCAAATGTGAATTTTGGCTAGCTGAGGATTTTTCATGTGATGTCGGATTCGGGTGTATTCGTAGGTTGAAGTCATGAGTTCTGAAGAGTTTCATTGATGGAGATTCATTAAGGACTTCTCCCGATTAGTGGAATGACGAGATTAACCCAGAAGGAGGTCAAGTTTGAGTGGAATGAATCGTGCGAGAAGGCATTCCAGTAGTTAAAGAGGAGGCTTACTTCAGCTCCTATTTTGATAGTCCCGGAGAAGGGATAGATGTACACGATGTATTGTGATGCTTCAAAGGACAGACTTAGTTGCGTTTTGATGCAGTCCGGGAGGGTGGTGGCATATAGTTCTCGACAGTTAAAAAATCACGAGTAGAATCACCCTACACACAATATGGAGTTGGTGGCCATTGTTTTTGCCTTGAAGGCTTGGCACCACTATTGATATGGTGAACAATTTGAGATATTTTCGGACCACAAGAGTTTGAAGTACATCTTCACACAGCAAGACCTCAACATGAGGAAGCGTATGTGGATGGAGTACCGGGAGGATTACGACTTCACCTTGCAGTGCCATCCTAGTAAGGTTAATGTGGTGGCTGATGCACTCAGCCATAATTCACGGGGAGTCTTGGCTAGTATGGCTTCCCGGGAGTGTCAGCTGCTCGAGACTGTGGGATAGTTCAAGCTACGATACGTGTGCCAGGCTCAGGGCACTTTGGGGAGTTTGGTGGCTACACCTTCCCTACTGAGCAGAGTGATCGAGTCCTAGGGGCAGGACACGGAGATATTGTCCATCAAGGATCGGGTACGGTCGGGTACAAGTGACGAGGGCTAGACCATGCATACGGATGGTAGTCTTCGATTTAGGGAAAGGATTGCAGTTCCCCAATCTGCGGAGCTGAGATAGGAGATTTGAAACGCCCCAAAACTCATCTTAGACGGCATTACAATCTAAAAATCATTCACATCATGAGAGAAACTAAATAAATTCATCATTAAAGAATACTTCATTCATCAAATATAACATTGACAATATCATCCTAAAAGAATAGGCCAACCATGGCCATTACATCCAAAAGAATCAACTTTAAACTTTGCAGCGGAATTAACAAAAGATTTGTCTTTACATAATATCAAAAGAAATTTTCTAGTCTAGTTATTAGAAGAGTATAACCCTAGACGTCCACCTCGAGATCCACAAGCCCATCTAGTGGAGCTTCTCAATGTATCGACTCCTCAATTCTGAGCTCCTCGTCTAGACCACAATTTAAAAAATATGTAGTTTGTAGGGGGTGAGCACTAAGCTCTATAGCAACATTCCTCCCAAACTCAAACAAGGTTTAGAAAACATGTAAAACAAATCGGTCTCATTTCACAAATATCATATATTAATTTTTGAAAGAAAACAAGAACATTTCAATAGATCTCAAGTTTACACAATAACATAAATTAAGTGAAGTAATAACGCCAAATTAAAGATAATAAATTATTTCTAACCATAAATCGTTTCCCACAAGTTCTTGTAGAGTCCCATACCTCCACAAGCTCTTGTAGGAAACCAATTCCACACAATAACCATAATCATTCAATAGTGTCATCTTATATTCTCATGTATGTTGGTTGCTTCCCATGAATCTACACAACGACTCTACCTCATTTATCCAACCATAACCACACAAACCACTTTAGGAAGGGCGTATACCGTCTCCCATGGCATTAACGAATCCTTCCCAGGAAAGGTATACCCACCCTAAGGCTCGAACTAACGTGAACAATAGCGGTTGTTCCCACAATCAACAAACCACTACAAGTGTTAGGAAATCATTTCACCCCCACAGGGACAGACTAACCTCTAACACTCTATGGTAGTGCTCGAATGTAATTCAAGTCCATCACAACAACCATACAAGATATGCAATAACAAACATCTTCTTAAAAACACAAGGAAATCCAAAATCCCCAATTCTCACAATTTATAATACAAGAGAACAATTTAAGAAAATAAACAGAGATCATCACAACATCATTTTATTACTTAACACAAAGCACCAAGGTTTCAAATTCAAGAACAAAGGAATAATCAATAGGAAAAATTCATTTATCTTAAAAAAAACTAGGGTTTTATGCCAAGAAAAGAGATTTAACAGTTACCCAACCATTACTTTGCTTAAAACATGGTGGTCTTTGCAAGGATACCAAGAAATAAAGATTTCATAGCATATATATAAGATTTAAAGTCAAAAGAATACATATAAAAAAGGCCTAGCCTCAATGTAAGAGAATAGAAAGAAACCCTTACCTTGGTGTTATTGAAGAAATCTAGGTTTTGATTCAATCCAAGGCGCAAATCCCCTTTGATCTTGTGGTTTTCTCTCTCTTTCTTCCTCTCTAAGGTTTCCTAGGGTTTGAAGTGTTGAAATGGGGCTAAATGAGATGTCCTTAGATATTTATAGTGGAAGGAGGACCGAATGTTCGCAACTTAAAAATTTCTAGAATCTGTCAGGCGTACCGGTACAGTATGGCTACTGGTCTGTGCTATACCGGTACGCTTTGCCTGCTTCTGTCCATTTTCACCTGTTTCATTGTTTCACCTATTTTCGATTTCCAATCCATTTCTAACATTTCCAACTCCAACTCAAACTTATACAACATACTTTTGAACATTAAACCTAGTTGGTACAACTTCTATTACAAACGATTTTCTATATTTATAAGCCAAAACTAAGTTCTAACTACTATTTACTCGAGTTTTACCATATTAACATTTCAAAAGAAATAATTTCTTGCTATTTACATCTATATGTATAAGGATAAAAATGGGAGGTTTACAATCCACCCCCCATAAAGAAAGTTTCGTCCTCGAAACTTACCTCAAGTAGTGAACAAATGAGGGTACTTCTCCTACATCTCCAACTCCGGTTCCCAAGTAGCTTCTTCCACCCAATGATGTTGCCACAAGACATGCACTAGTTGGATGACTTTATTGCGAAGCTCTTTTTCCTTGGTATTGAGAATCTTCACCGGTTATTCTTCATATGTTGCTCCATCTTGAACTTCGATAGCCTCCAAATCCACGACATGCATGGTATCCGATTGACACTTTCTTAACATCGAAACATGAAACACGTCATGCGCCCCTGACAGCTGAGCTGGTAACCGTAGTTGATACGCCACTTGGCCCATTGCCTTGATCACCTCGAATAGTCCAATATACCTTGGAGCTAATTTCCCATTCTTGTCGAATCTAAACATTCCCTTCTTGGGTGACACCTTGAGGAACACATAGTCCACCTCTTAAAAATTCAAGGGTCTTCGTCTTCTATCCGCATAGCTTTTCTGTCTAATTTGAGTCGTGCATAGTCTCTCCCGGATGAGTTAAATTTTCTCTGTAGTCTCCCGAACAATCTCTGGCCCAAATAAACTACGCTCTTCTACTTCTAACTAACACGGCGGGGACTACATGGTCTTCTATACAATGCCTCATATGGTGCCATGCCAATGCTTGTCTGATATCTGTTGTTATACACAAATTCTGTCAATGGCAAATGATCACTCCAACTGTCCTTGAAGTCCAACACGTAAGCTCGTAACATATCCTCTAAAGTCTGTATCACCCTTTCGGATTGACCATTCGTTTGGGGATGAAAAGCTGTGCTGAAGTGTAATTCTGTCCCTATAGCTCGTTGTAGACCTTTCCAGAATTGCGCCACAAATGGAGAATCACGATCTGAAACAATCGAGAGCAGTACTCCATGTAATCGCACAATCTCATGGATATAGAGCTTGTTCATGGTCTCTAAAGTGTCTGTGGTCTTCATTCCCAAGAAATGAGCGAATTTGGTGAGTTTGTCCACAATGACCCATACTGCATTATGCCCTCGCGAAGTTCGTGTTAAACCCGACACGAAGTCCATGGTGATGTGATCTCACTTCCACTCTAGAATAGGTAAGGACTGTAATAATCCTCTGGGCCATTGATGTTCAATCTTCATTTATTGGCACTCCGCACATCGGGCTATGAACCTTGCCACATCCTTCTTCATCCCCTTCCACCAAAATTGACGTTTCATGTCCCTATATATTTTTGTGCCACCGGGGTGGATGGCAAACTTAGAGTGATAACATTCTCCTAGTATCTCCCCCTTTAGGGAAGAATCATCGGGGACGCAAAGCTTCTCCCCATATCTTACTTCTCCATTTTTCAAAGACCAACCTTCCACTATTTCCCCATTTTCCAATTTAGCTCAAATCAACTCTAAGTCTGGATCCAAGTATTGTAACTCCACAACCCTACGTTGGAGTGTAGGTTGGGCTACAAGGTTAAATAGGAATGGACGATTCTCCAACCTATCCACCCATAGATCAAAGTCCTCCAAGGCATCAATCATCTTCCACCTTTTAGCTGCAAGACTATTGATTTCATCTCGAGACTTTCAAATAAGTGCATCGACAACCACATTAGCCTTCCCCGGATGGTAGTTGAGTGTGAAATCATAATCTTCTATATACTTAACTCATCTTCTTTGTCGAAGATTCAAGTCTTTCTGTGTGAATACATATTTGAGGCTCTTATGATCATAAAATACTTGAAACTTTTTCCCATATAAGTAACACCTCCATAACTTAAGAGCAAAAATCACAGCGGCAAGCTCTAATTCGTGAGTGGGATAGTTCTGCTCATGAATCTTGAGTTGCCTCGAGAACCCTTCTACAAACCTCCGGTAGTAGCCTGCTAAACCCAAGAATCGGTCACATTCTTCGGTGGTTCCCACTTCATCACTACTTCAATCTTTGTAGGGTTAACAGCTACCCCTTGTTCGAACACAACATGACAAAAAAATTTTACTTTTTTCATCCAAAACTCGCATTTACTCATCTTCGCATATAACTTATGCTCTCTCAATGTCTGTAGCACAATCGAAGAGGACCATCCATATATTAGAGGACATGCTACGGGCATGTGTCCTAGATCTCAAGGGTAGCTAGAAAGAGCATCTACCCTTAGTGGAGTTCGTCTACAATAATAGTTATCAGTCGAGCATTCAGATGGCACCCTATGAGGCACTTTATGGGAGGTCTTGTCATTCTCTGATTTGTTGGACGGAGGTGGGAGAAAAACCCTCTACGGGTCTGAATTTGATCAAAGACACCTCGAAAAAGGTGGACTTAATTCAGAAGCGTCTTCTCACGGCTCAGAGCTGGCAGAAGAGCTATGCTAACAAACAGCGGTGACCTCTAGAGTTTGAGGTGGGAGATCACGTATTCTTGAAGGTGATGCCTAAGAGAGGAGTGATCAGATTTGAAAAATAGGAAAAGTTATCACTGAGGTTCATTGGGTTCTTCGAGGTACTCGAAAGGGTGGGTACAGTGGCATACAGATTGGCGTTACCACCAAATTTATCGGGTGTTCACACGATGTTCCATGCTTCTATGCTCCGGAAGTATACTCCAAATCCGACACATGTGGTAGATTAGGGTGAATTGATTGTTAATGTGGATGGGACCTTAGAGGAGGGACCGATGTATATCATGGATAGCCAGAAGCAGGTTTTGTGAGGCAAGACCGTGCGACTAGTGAAGGTGTTATGGTAGCACCGAGGAGTGGAGGAGGTGACATAGGAGCATGAGGATACTATACGTACCAACTATCCATTCCTGTTCGAGGATGGAAGTACAAGTTTTATAATTTTTAGTATAATATTATTGTTGCATATGCATGTGATTAAGTGTGTATGTGTGTGTAAATTTCGGGGAAGAAATTCTTTTAAGTAGGGAGAATGTAAAACCCGAATAAATTTAATTTTTTTATGAAATAGGGCAAAATAAAAATTTGTCACTATAGTATGGGTTATAAACTTAAAATTTTTTAGAACTCGGATGACGAAACGGACCTCACTATTGGATTCATCTCGCGAAATCTTGTTACCCCATCAAATTTCGTCAAATTTTGAGATAGTCAAATTTTTTATGTTTTACGAGGCGATTGAGTCTCGGGTGACTCAAAAAAATGGAATTTAAAAAAAATCAAAATTGGAAAATAATTTAAGACAAGTTAAAATAAAAATATTTTGAACTTGAACCAGGGCAATATTTAATTATTTCGGGGCGAAAACGAACCCGAAAAAAATAGGGTCGTGTGGCACAATGTGAGCCAAGTATGTGGAGGAGGGTATAAAAAGGGGGAAAAATCTGATTTTCTCCCATCTTTTGTTTAGCCGATTAAGCGATAGAAAAGAGGAGAGGGAAAAACTCAAGTTCTCTACGCCTTCTCTCTAAGATCCACAAGGATTGGTTGTTCAAACCAACTCAAGCTAAGAAGAAAAGTTATTCCTCTCGTCGAGGGTTACGCGGTCATACCAAGAGGCTAGAGTTTTACCAAAGATCAAAGAACAAGATTTTTGGAAATCTAGGGCTTTGAGCTACAAGTGGGTCCTTGGAGCTTCTCAAGGCTATTCTTTACGCTTCGAGAGGTAAGGTTCCTTCCTACTTAAGTTTATTTACAACCTGGGGTGGTTATGTGAAATGGGTATGTTGATAGAAACTTATGTCATTTATCTATGTTGTGAAAATTGATGAAATAGGTATGAAAATGGGTGTAGAATGGTTTAAAATAAATTCCTAATATGGGATTGATATATGGTAATTACTTGTATAATTTCATGGAATTTTGTGTTATGTGGGTATGTTATGTGTTTTTATTATGCCTTGTGAATAGAGTGTGTTATTGGCATATAATATGTAATAACATGTCTGTGATGCATGATTAGATATAAAGATGTTGATTTATGCTTATAGATACATCAACATTGTGATGGAATTGGTAATTATATTCTTTGGATATAAATTGTCATAGAGTATGTTTAAATATGATTAATTTTGCTCATATGACATCCTTTATATATAGGCATGACATTGATTAAGCAATAGTGCATTACATTGCAGTTGCATGGGAGAAACGCATCCATAGCCATGAGTGTGGGCATACTAGGTTAATATCAAACACCAATTAGGTGGATGATGGTGGGCTTGGGTTAGTTGGATCAAAAATCCGACTGAGTCGCATGGTGTTATGAATAAAGAATTGGGTTGGGGTTAGTAAGAAGGGCTAGACTATCCCTCGGATGAGAGACTCGGTAATTGGAGACGCACTCCGTTGGTATAAGAGCCCATAAAGTGTGTCGATGTACGCAAAACCGTTGGTGGAAGTCCATAAATTCCGTGTCAATTGGGTGTTGTTGGTTTAAGTACATGAATACCCACCCCAAGAAAGACCAGGAGAATTTTTATTAGTCATTGGGTGTATAGCGCCAATGTGGGGCTTGGGAAGCTGATTTTTGTATTCATGACATACATGGGGGAAAAGGAGCCAGGGAGGGCTCGGGTTGAGTTACATGAGTGAGTCTCATCTCATTTCATGGCATGATTTGCTAAGATTTCAACATTGAATAATATATTCTTGGTTGGGATGTTGGTGGTGGTAAAGTGTTGCATGAACATTCATATGCACTTAGGTTGGGGAATAGCCTCGGTAGGAAATACTCTATTGGGCATGACTCACCCTATATAGAAAAATACTTCAGGTGTGGGACATACATCGGTGGAAGGCCCTCACATGGGGCCCCAAGGGTGAAGAAAGCCGAAATGTGGCCTTATTTTGAGTTTTGTAAAACAATTTTGTAATTTCTATTTTGGTATGTAAATATATCGAATTGATTTTAATAGAACTTGTATGGACCATGTATTACATGTTTAGAAATGAGTTGGAAATGAAAAACAGGTGAAATAGGCAAAATTGGGTAAAGAGTATTGGTACTCATGCCCAGTGGGTTAACTGAACCGGTACAGATGTTGATAGTACCAGTATTGTCTTGTCCAAAAGGCTGAGCATATCGGTACGCCATACCAGTACTGATTTTTCAGAAGGCTTTACAGTACCGGTATTGTGAGAGAGTATCGATATACAGTACCGGTACTCTTTCCAAAATTTTGAAAATTTTAAAATTACTTTGCCAAGTTTTTGGGCTATGAGTCCTTGGATTCCAAGGATATAAATGGACTATAATGGAGTACAAATTGTGGTACTTTGCTCCACGATTGAATCAAATGATAAAACAAACATGGGTTTTACGTTTGGGTTGAAATTCCGGTAAAGGGGATATTATTAACGTGGAGTCGAGTTGTGCGACTATTACGGGTGTTTTTGCGGGTTGACGGATGGATGGTTAATGATTAATAAATAACCCCAGTTTTAGGGGTGTCACATTAGCTCCCTTTTTAGAGCTTCATGAGCAATCCTCTCCTCCTTAATGGACGAGTTTAGCTGGCTAAACTGAACAACTCTTAAAAAAAGGCACATAGAAGCAGCAGAAACCTAAAAAAGATAAAGGAAGGTTAGCACCATAAAAGAGGCACAAAGGCAAGGAAGAGAATAGACACTTACCTAAGCCAACCCTTCTAGGACGGTGTCAATAATGTCCTTAGTGCCTCAAGCACCAACCTGCCCAATCTCTACAGGGAACACAAATCTCCCAAGTCGTTCCCTAACAATCTGCATGTCATCTAGCATGGACGCAATCTAAGAGCATACCTTTGCAAAAGTCCCAGTCGGAGAATTGGATGTATGGGGAGCAGAAGGCATGGTCGCCTGGGGAGCCTCTAGAAGGGCAGTCACCTCTAAAGTAGTGGCTGGAGGAACCTCTAGAGGAATCATTAAAGAAGCTATCTGGGGTGGAGCTAATGGAAGGTCATCTAAGAAGGGCCCGATAGAACGTCATCCACCTTGGCCATCTTGGGTGGAGGAGTTTTCTTAGTGGAAAAGTAGGACTCTACCACTATCCTATCCACTACAGAAGGGTAAAGTGTTATCCTAATAAAAAAAGAGAGAAAAAAATTTGAAGGAAGCCATCATACATTTTCTCTTTGACTTTGGAAGAAGACACACAACCCTTAGCATCACCAAAAAGAGGGTCCCTAGCCTCATCCTCTTTAGGCATAAGGGTCTCATAGTCCCTTACAGGACAAGCCCTTGATTAGTAGTTAAAATTAGCATATTACTATGCTCTTTTAAGACTAATTATACTTTGATGGAGTTTAAATGATGACATTTCAGGTCATAAATTGTACAAGGGACTAAAGGCAATGAGTATCAAACTTTCATGCAACACCAGCATATTTTGGAGAAAAATTGAAAAAGGTTGGACCAAGCCAAGAATGTTCGAACGCCAACTCATGTTCAAATGTCCACTTGAATTGATTGAAGACCAGATTGCTGAGACATGACATGTTGCAACCAAGAAGACAGTCTCTGAGGTACTTGAGTACCAAGTTCGAACATCAACTCACATTCGAACGTCCACTTGAATTGATTGAAGACTAGACTGCTGAGGCAAAGAACACTCTGAGGTACTTGAGTACCACGTTCAAATGCCAACTCAAGTTCGAAATGTCCACTTGAATTGATTGAAGACCAAACAAATGAGTGCAAAGCGCCAAGATATGCATGGAGTGTGGAAATAGGTTTTCACAGAAGACCACATGCCACTTGAGTGAGAAGGTCAGGCCTCATCTGGCGTTTGAATGACCATAAAACAAAGACAGAAGAAATGTTCGAACACCATACAATGTTCGAACACCCATAAAGGAAAAACAGAGAGAACGTTCGAATGCCAACTCATGTTCGAATGTTCTCCATAGGCAGGCTGCAGAGTAGTTGACTTTTCACTTAGACTTGGGTGGCATACACTATTTCTTCACACTCTCTTGTCTCCCCCTTTCTTCCTTGCCTATAAATACTCCCTTTGGAGGAGCCTTTAAAAAAATGAGAATGATTTTTGTAGAAGACTAGAACTTGATTTGTAAGGTTTAGACTACACCAAGAACTAGTAGAGAGGTAGATGGAGGCTTAGACTCCCATTCATGTAGCTAGATGTATGTTATATTTGCTTGTATCAAGGGAGTTAGTTCATCTTTTGGTTGAGGAAGCAACCCTTTAAAAGTGACTAGTTTTATTCTATTTTCATTGTTTATGTCTTTCACTTTCATTGCTTGAGCTTCCTTCTTTCTTAGAAGGGTGAAACTCTTCCAATTTTCTAGAGGCTTACCACAGTCGTGAAGGGTGGAACGTGATTCACTTATTCTTTGTTAAAGATCGGTTCTTTGTTTAATGTGTTTCACTTTGTAACTCCTCTATTTTGAGGGATAAGTATCACTCACTTGTACAAACACTTGCTTGTTTGTAGACGGGTTGAGTCTCAGCACAGACAATTCTTGTAAACCTCTAGAAAGGCATCAGAACTATGTCCTTAATTCTCACAGTCCATCTTTATCTTCTAATTAATTTGTTATTGACACGAGAGTTAATTGAGTTATAAAACACAAGTATAATAAACTAGATAATTAATTACATGTTCTGATCCTCGAACTAAAGAGTGACTGTTACCTTTGATAATTTATCTTATATTTTGTCTAAAAAAAAATCAATTGGAAAGAATCTTATATTCTATCCAGCAAACCCCATAGCTTCAAACTCTCAAGGTTTTCAGTTACTTGGTCTGTGTCACTTCTAACTTCAAAACACCAATCATAGTTCTCAGTAGATTCGACTCTAGACTTAACCGGATTATTACTATAGCTTGATCGCTTGCACTTGGGTGTACACATTTCAGATCAAGTCAGCCCTCATAGCCTAAAGCTTCCATTCCTGATCCTCTAAGAGCATCGGAGATCTTAGAAAAAAAGTGGTTAATATCCAAAAAAGAGAGAGAGAAAAAGAGTCTGTACCTATCTTCTTTGGAATGCCCCACGTCATTGGTACTAGAGCCATATCCACCTCTAAAGCCCACTCTCCTCCTACAAACAAGAAGTGATCCTTTCAGCTATGGTAGTTGGATCGCAACCCAACAATTAATTTCCCTCCCCTCAGAGTGAAGTAATACTAGCTGCGGTTGGGAGCAGGATTTTCACTCAAAATATAGGCAGCAAAAAACTCTTTAGGGGGACATCCTCATAATGCACCCTCCTCCATAGTGCAAGAAATTCCAGGAAAACTCTCTAACCATTGGACAAAAAATACCCCAATGTGAGTGAAAAATAATGATGGATTGGGCAAACGGGAGGAGGTACGTGAAACCTTAACCCCGCCTCAAGTACCTCCTCATAAATAACAATGTCCCCTAAGGAATCATCAGAGGCTGGCTCACCCATCTCAGCTCGACAACACAACACTGTAGGAGGAATGCAAAAGGTAGATATAATCCTAGCAATCTCAGCATCAGTGTTAAGGGAGCTAGAGATAGTGCTCACCTTAGTGCCATCATCAGTAGACACTTTACCACAATACTTGCGTCGTCGTGGAGGAGGAGGAGCACTACCATCACCATCTCTCGCCACCTATCCAATCCTTGTCTTTTCATGTAGCTCATTCCTCACACCTAGCCTGAATGCTTGTGTCATGGCACCTGCCACTTGCGCCTAAACTCCTGTGCCCGCTCTTGTACTTGCACCTTCCCATGTGCCAATGCTAATCACGGCGCCCTAGGTGCCCACAACTGCCTCCCGGCCAGCTCCTGCACCCTGGCCAATGCCTGTGACACCGACGCCCATACCAGCCTTGCCTGTGTTTACTTCACTTACACCACATTTGTCCTCCATCACCTTTAGTCTAACCCTCTCATGGAAATAAACAAAAGGGAAAGAGGAGGTACCTACTTACAGCCCAACCTTGGGAGTTACCTGGTAAGATTGACGTTCAAATATCCTAATTGGAGTAGGATTGACATTAAGGAGCTCCCATTCACTTTGACAATTATCTAATTGGATTGACATTCAAGTATCCTAATTAGAGTAGGAATGACACTGATGAACTCCCATTCACTTTGGCAGTTACCTAATTGGATTGACATTCAATTATTCTAGTTAGAGTAGGATTGACCTTGAGTGGTTCCCATGAGGATAAACCATACAAAAAAGGAAAAAATAAGCCTAAAAAAAGAAAGTCCTTGTTAAGGAAAAGAGTTCATCCGCAATTGGACTAGTTAATGCCCTCTCTCCCAAATCATTGGGCTCGGGGCATAGGGGTAAATGATGGGTCTGACCCCAAGGGCCAACTCAGATAACGGTCCTGGCCCATATTAGGCCCAACTCAGATAGTGGGCCAGCCCCATTGGGTCTGGTCTAGAAGAGACCTAGATCTATTCAGACTCACTAAATCCTAGAGAGCCACGCTATCCTAAAGTTAAGGAGTCAACAACACCATCAAAAAGTCTCATCCACGCTATCCTAGAGTGAGGAAGTCTGCCACGCCATCCTAGGACCAGGTCTTAAGGAGATTTCCATGCCTTCTCTGCAACTGCCTCATTTGTTGCATGGATGACGCCTACTTTACCAAATCCATTTTTTGTTACTGATAAGACATCTTAATCTGTTAAGAGACACTTATAAATTATAAGTCTCGCCTACACATGGGGGCATCTCTCACATCTTGTATCTCACATATCATTCACATCTTGAGTATCTAACACTCCTTAAAGTAATAAAACACTCGGGCAATGCTAACCCTTCGTAGTGAAGTAGGTCACCTTAACCGAACCATTTAAATTATATTTTGCTTGTGTTGCTTCTCTATATTCATTTATTACATTTATTACTTGACAAGTGGTATATAAAATTAATTTATGGATCATCAATTACCAAACACAACCTAAGATTGAACTAAGAAACAAAAAAGAACACTTTAAATGTTTGTAATGCCTTAAAAGTATTCTGTTAGAATTTAATGACTTAAAAAGACTATCTGAATGGATTTTTGACCAATATTTACTAAAAAAAATCAAAAACTATTTTAGTTTTTGATTTTTTTGAAGACAAAACCGAAAATTGAAAACTTCACCGAGCGCCAACTTCGCATTCATAAAATCGTTCAATGGCAAATCTCACTTAATTCACTGCCCATTCCACTACACCATCAGCACCCCATGCTGCCGAACCCCCGCCCACGGCGGCGAACCCGTCACGGCGCCCAATTATGTGCCATATCCGCCGCCCTTCTCCTCCTCATCTCCGTCTCTCTCCTTCACAGCCGTCTAGGTTTCGACCGCCACTCTCAACACCCTCTTCCCATCAACGAAGTCGTTTCCAACTCTGATCTCCTCCTCGAAGACACCGATCCGGAGGACCGTAACTCCAACACCAATTCCGACGATCGAATCGACGAGCTCGACGACGTCGTTTTGAACTCCTCCAATTCCAATTCCAATTTGGAAGTGGACGAGGAATTTCCCACAGGGGCAGATGCGGAAGAAGAAGAAGAAATCAATCAATCTAGGGTTTCAGGTTTTTTCTATGATCACATAAATGGCGTCGTTCGTAGAGCTATAAATAAGCGAAATATAGATGAATGGGAGGATTATGTTAACTTTGATTCAAATTCATTGAGGCTAGGCTTAGGGTTAGAAAGTGGAAATGAAAATGAAAATGAAAAATCTGAGGGCGTATTTGGATCAGACGATACTCCGGTGGATGAAAGTATAAGAAATAAAGTAGGGGAAGTGAAGAGTATTGAGGATGTGCTTTTGTTGAAAGTGGGGTCGAAAGTTTCGCCGTTGAGAGAAGGGTGGGGGGAGTGGTTTGATAAGAAGAGTGATTTTCTGAGAAGGGATAGGATGTTTAAGTCAAATTTGGAGCATTTGAATCCGCTGAATTATCCAATGTTGCAAGACCCGGACGGTAGTGGAGTGACTAGGTTCACGAGGGGCGATAGGCTTGTGCAGAAGGGGTTGTTGAACGAGTTCAAGAAAGTGCCATTTCTTGGGAAGAAGACATTGGGGATTGTGGAGGAGGCTCATGAATCAAAAACGGAATGGCTGTTTAAATCTAAGTCTGAATTGGTGGAAGATGGAGTGGGCAAGGTGATCAAGGAGGAAAAAAATAGGAATAATGTGAATGTGAAGGGTAAGGAGATTGAGGGTGCAGATGAAAGGAGGAGTGGAATGAAGATGGCGGAGGGTAGAGCTTTGGATGATAATGATAATAGTGGTTTGTCTACTATAAGAATTATCGATTCTGATAAGGTTTTGAATGTAACTAGAGTTGCAAATTTTTCTTTCAGGAGTGATAGGAGTGATGGAATTCAAAAGCAAAATGCGGGGGCCCATGTTAGGATAAAGTCTGAGTTTTCTGGTCAAGTGTATGCTGATGGGAAGAGATGGGGTTATTATCCTGGTTTGCATGCTCATCTGTCTTTTTCAAACTTTATGGACGCATTCTTTAGGAAGGGCAAGTGTTCAATGAGGGTTTTTATGATGTGGAATTCACCACCATGGACCTTTAGTGTTCGGTATCAAAGGGGTCTTGAGAGCCTTCTCTTCCACCATCGAGATGCTTGTGTAGTTGTATTTTCTGAAGCAATAGAACTTAATTTCTTCAATGGTTTCGTCAAGGACGGGTGATTCCCTAATTATAATTTTTTAGCTACTATGTACGATTAACAGTGTTTTTAATCATTACATCTGTCTTCAGATTTAAGAAGTTGCTTGTGTCAGACTGTTTAGCATGGTCACTCTCATTCTGTGACAATTTTGGGCATTTCTTGGTGCATGTCATTTCATGATGATATGAGATAAAAATTGAAGGAGATGACTCCTTGTTTATTGCCTGTTTACCAGTTTCAAGGTGGCTGTTGCAATGCCGAATCTTGAAGAGCTGCTGAAAGATACGCCTACCCATATTTTTGCTTCTGTGTGGTTTGAATGGAAGAAAACAAAATTTTATCCTACTCACTACAGTGAACTAGTTCGACTTGCTGCTCTCTACAAGTAAGCAATCTACTCCTTGTTACATATCTTTATGCCTACAGCATATAGTAATAGTGCTTTCATCTCAGGCTGTTAAACATTTCACAGTCTGGGTTACTTAAACTCCATTGTTAATAGATATTGAAAGATTGTAGGAAAATGCATTATACCCAGGAAAGAAGCACATCAATATTCAATTAGCACGTGTCTAAAATGGAATGATGAAAGATGCACGGAGAAAAAGATACTGCACAAGTCATGGAATATGGGAGTTAAATGAAAATTTTGGCAGATAAGTACAAATATAAAATACATATTAATTGACTATGTGTATTTAAATTTATAATTATATAGTATTTTAGATAATAGAAAATTGAGCTCAAATGTAAGATAAATAGTAACTGACTTATTGATTATAAATGTTCAATGATATATAATGTTGTATAGTAGTAAAAACGATCTAAATAAGAGTTTCAAAATGAATTGCGACCCAAAAAACCATTCGAGTTAAGTCCACCCCTATCGTACTGTGTACCTAAGAAAGTGTTATACCCGTACCACGTATTAAAACAATTCACTATCAAAGTAACATTGGATTAGACCAATAAAACCAATTACATGCCTAATATTGTCAAAAAATAAAAGGTGCAGAAAATTTGTCATCCTCATTAATGTCAAGTTTACCAGATAATCTAGTAGCATCCGCAACCCCCTCACTTATGTCCTTCTAAACGTTGACTTAGTAGATTATTGAAGTTGTAAAGATGGTATTAGAATTTGTAAGGAGGAAGAAGAATAAGAGAGGTAAGAAAAAGAGAGAGAGAATAATCTAATTGTAGGCTATGTTTTCCTACACCCTCTTATTTATATTGAACAATATCTTGGGTCAGTCTCTATCCAATCGCCTAATAAGCAAAATGGAAGAGAAATGAGTGGCTGGGGGCAAAAGGGTGATGTAGGACAGTAGTATAAAATCAAAATTTGTATTGTTTAGGGGCTGTGAACAATACCCATGAATAGTAATAGAGCTGTGTACGGTGACTTGAATAGTAATATTGGCTAGGAATCACTTATTTAATTTGAGTCAATTTGCTAGTATTAATATTTTATATGCTCTTTGAATAGTTTTTAGACTCTTGAGTATTTTTTGTAATTTCTAAAATTTTGGAAATTTTTTACGATACGTTTTTACGATACGACCGATTCGCGCAAAACCTATTTTTTTTTTTTCTGAAACGACGTCGTTTTGTCTAAATAAGACACTAATTTTTTTTTTTTTGTATAAAAATTTCTGAATCTTGATTAATTTTATGGATTGAGTTCAAAATGGATGTTAGAAATTTGGATTAAAAGTCTTTTTGGGGTTTGAAGTTTGAATTAGTGAACTATGGTTGTAAACTTTGCATTATAATATTAGTGAACTATGTTGATGACTTGAATAGGTGGTGAAGTATGAATGAAATGCTATATTTTTATGAGTGTATGATTTTTTTTCAAAGGTATATATATTTTTTTATTATTTATTTAAAATTGCACCATATCTTACAATACACGATACGATACACAGTACGATACACTATTTTTAAAAAACGATATGCCTTCTGATACAGGATTTGATAACTATGGTTTAAATATCTTCAGTTGGGAAATGGGCCACGCAAAGAAGCCCTTGGTTAAGCCCATTTTATCATCTTTTCTTTGGTGCTGATAGAAGCTGTTCTGGCCCAATAAACTAATGGAAAAACCGCTCAATAAGCTCGAGTCCAAATAGACCAGACTTCTTTTCCTTTGAATCCAATAAAAGCTAAAGTTTTTAGCCCCCCAAACAGGCCCATAATGACTGAAAAACACGGTTCAAAGTCGCGACATCAACTCCAAAAACACTAGATAGAATATAAACATTAAAAAAAAAATAGATAGAAGCTCCAAAAAACATATAAAAAAATCATGAAAATTTTTAAAAAATATAAACATCATTATCCATGTATTATATGTCCACAATACATATAAAAACACATTAAACATAATTAAATTGAAAATATAAGGAAGTTATCAAACATAATTATCATTATTAGTGTTCAATTTAAGTATTTAAGAACATGTTAATATTTTGACATTTAGTTAATATTTTGAGCTTAAAAAAATTGATATATTTATTATTTAATGGTCCATAAAAGAGTAAATTTTACATCAAGCAAACTTGGGTAAAAGTGTACCCAAAAACTATTACCTACAAATAAAAAAAATTTATCATTTTAAAAGAAATCTGCCCTTATAAAAAAATCTGCCTATTTTTATCCGTTTGGACATTCCTGAAAAAGTCTACCCAAAAACATTACCCACATAATCACTATAGCATGGACTGAACAATGGTGTCTTTTTACCGTAGCAATTGATTTATTGGTTGATCACTAACACCATGTATGTGTGTTTGTTTTTTGAGCTATCCAGATACGGTGGAATCTATCTTGATTTTGACATAGTAGTGTTGAAACCATTATCTTCACTGAATAATACTATTGGCTTGGAGGATGTACTAGCCAGAAGCCCAATGAATGGCGCTGTGATGGCATTTAGAAAGCACAGGTACATCAAGAACTTTGTCTGACTTGATTTTATTTGGTATTTTTGTTGTTCTTGTCATTGTGGTCTTCTTCTTTAATACTGTTGAGAGTAATAGTGAAGCATAATAGTTTGTAGTCTTTTTTTGCTTTTGCATATGCATATGCAAAATCTTGCACGCTATGATTGGATTACTCAAAGTTCTCATAAGGATTGCCAATGGGCCAATCTAGGCTATAGACTTGTGACTGAGTTTGGCCCAACCTGGTTCTAGAAGGGTGGCCTAGGTGGTCCTTTAGCGGGATATTTAGCAGGTGGTCCTCTAGGCCCTTTAACTCTCTTTGACGCTTTTTTCTTATTTCACTTGCTTATATATGCTAATTTTCCTAAAGTGAATTTTCAACCGAGTTTAATTCAAACCCTTTCTACTCCTCTTTGCTTGCTGCACTCTAATAGCTAATTGGCAAAATACCTTGTGCATGAATAAGCTTTGGGGCTGATGACTTTCCTTGGGCGTTTGCAAGTGTGCTAGATCATCAATTAATGTCCTTTTTGGTTGAATCAATAGTATAAGATATCCCATGTGAAAAAATTGGTATAAGAAAGAAGAGCAAAACGAGAAAGAAAAAAATATTATTATTGTTAAACAAGTCTGTAATATAACTTAGCTTAAAATACACAATGTAGACCATTGTATAGTATGACAACAAAGAATAAAGTAAATGCCCAAACTACCCTTAATATTAATACTCTATCATCTCCACTCAAACTCATGATGTGGTGAAATATCAAGAGTTTGCCAAGAAGAAATCAAAAGTGTGCTATGGTGTGAGATTTTGTAAAAAAATTCGTTATCTGCATGTTGGTAGGGAGAAAAGATAGAGTAATAGTGTTCAACTGAAGATGGTGACGCACAAAGTGGCTATCAATTTTAATGTACTTTGTGTGCTTATGGAAGATTGAATTGTGAACAATTTGTATAACACTTGTGTTGTCGTAATACATAAGAGGAGAAGAAGATAGAGAAATACCAAGATTAGCAAGTAGCCATCCCAACCAAATTATTTCTACTATGGTAGATGCCATAGCACAGTATTTAGCTTCAGCAGAAGAACAAACGACAATAATTTGTTTCTTATTTTTTCAAGAAATAAGAGAATCTCCAAGAAAAAGTTTTGACACTAGTGGTGGACTTGTGATGATAGAGTCACCAACCCGGTCAGCATTTGTGTAAGTCCTAAGTTCTATAGAGGAGGAGTGAGAAAATAGTAAACTTTAATGTAGAGTACCACGAAAATACCAAAGAATTCGGAGAATAGCAGTCTAGTGAATAGTGGTAGGTAAGACAACAAACTAACTCATAATATGAACTACATAAGAGATATCTGAGTGAGCAACAATAAGATATGTTAGACTTTCAACAATCTTGCGATAGAGGGTAGGACCAGGAAGAGAAGTATCATCAGATGAAGAATAATGAACAGTGAGCTTTAAGGGTATTTCAGTTGTTCAATTATCTGATAAACGAGTTCGCTGAATAACATTTGATCCATATTTGGATTGAGAAAGAAGATAAACTTTTGGGAGAGAAGTAACTTCAATCCTTAAGAAATATCGAAGTTGATCATTGACATGAAAACCCAAATCACAAATGACTGAGGAGAACTTGACAAACAATACCCTAGTAGCCTATTAAGTTCATATAATGCTTTGTGAAGTTTGCATATTTGACCAAGGCTATGAGACAATCCCGGTGTAGTCGTCATAAAAACCTCCTCAGATAAGTCTCCATGAAGAAAAATATTTTTCACATCATGCAGAGACAAGTGTCATTGACAAATGGTAGCTACAATAATAATATTATGAATGGTGGTTATTTTGGCAATAGGGGCAAAAGTCTCATCGTAGTCTACTAACCGAGCCTTGTGTCTTTCTACAGTACCATTTGATTTGGTTTTGATTTTATAAACCCACTTACAACGAATGATGCGTTCGCTAGGAGGTAAACGAACTAACTTCCATGCCCGGGTCTTATGTAAGGTAGATAACTCCTTATCTATAGCCTGTTCCAAACGGGATTAAAAATAGCCTCTTTATTGGAGGTGAGCTCAAACAAAGAGTGAATATAAGTGAGAAATGCACAAAAATTAGAAGAATAACAAGTGTTGGAAAAATCAAACCCATCTGGACATTTTTGAGATCGCTGAGGATAGCGCGAAGTATGATTCATAATTTAAGAACCTGATTGAGTGATATAAGTAGAAGAGGGAGACACTGCATTCATAGAAGGGACAACAAGAGTTCTGTGAACATAAGTATGCATAGTAGGGGAACGTATAACTGACAAATTACCATCAAAAAAAGAAGATGGCAAATCACTAACATATGTATCCTTGGGAACATAAACAGGGAAGGGATCAATGTAAATGAAATTAGATTTTAGAATAGATGAAGAACAAGAGGGAATCAAAAAGAAAAGAATATGTTTCATAAAAATAACATTCCAAGAGAAATAAATTTTGTGGTTAACTGGAACATAGGAATGATACCATTTTTTATTTTCACCATAACTAATAAATACACATAAGGTTGATCGAGCCAAAAACTTAGTACATAGAATATTGGGAAGCAAAGCAAAGCAAGTATAACCAAAGACATGTAAGGAGAAGTAATTAGGGGCTTACCATACAACTTTTCAAATGGAGAAACACTAGAAGTAAGAATAGTGGGAATGCAATTAATCAAATGAACTGCAGTAAATACTGCTTTCCCCCAAAAAATACTTGGGACATTTGCCAACAACAAGAGAGAGCGTGCTGTCTTCATAATATGTCGGTGTTTGCGATCTACTATATCGTTCAATTCATGAGTGTCAGTATAAGAAGATTGACAAACAGTACCATCAGATTTTAGCAAATCACGAAAAGAATATTCTCCTCCTTAATCACATCGAAAGCATTTGATAATAGAGGAATATTAAGTACGTATTATAGTACGAAATGCATTGAATATAGAAAAGTATTCAGAACGATGTATCATTAGATAGACCCAACAATACCTTGTATAGTCATGAATGAAAGAAACATAATATTTTGACTCTCCTTTAATGGGAATACGAGCAGGTCCCCATACGTCTGAATGGAACAGATTAAAAGGTGCAAGAGAACTAGTCAAACTTTTCTTAAAGGGTGATGCATGGAATTTGGCTAACTTGGACCCACTACAACTGGAAATGTCATGACACTCTAAATTATTCAAACAACTAGTAGAGGTTAAAAATTTTAGATGTGAATGAAAAATATGATAGAGATGAGAATGTCGCAAATAAAAGTTAGAAGATTGTGGACCCAAATGAAAAAAAGACATATCAATAGAACAATCAACAATATCTGAAATATGTAACTCGTTCAACACATAAAACCCACCTTTTTTATTGCTTGTCCCTATCAACTTCTTGGAACGTAGATCCTATACAACACAATCAGAGGAAGAAAAATGAATTGAAAATCTATAGTTAAATAGCTGACTAACTGAAATCAAATTCATGTTAACCTATGGAATATAAAAAACATCAAGAAATGTTAGTTGTGATGAAACAATATACCCAACACTGACCAATGTCTTTTGAGTACTATTAGTTGCAAGCACCGATATAGATGGAGGACCCGAAGTGAATGAACCTATGAAAGGAGAGACTGAGAAAGTATTAGGTTGGAGAAGCATCTACAACTAATCAACAATCATAGTTTGAAGAAAGTCGGTGTTTCCACTAGCCATAATTGCAATTAACCCAAAACTACAACCCAAAGCTACAAAACCCAATTTAAGGGCCACCAAAATCCAAAAAGATCAAAGTCCACAAGCGAAGACTAGTCCAAACTACCAGCCAAGGCAACTAGCAACCACACTAACAATGAAGTCCAATGCCAAATTTAAGGCCAATAATCAACAACCAAACAATAATGAACCCAATATTCAGTTGGCCCAATGATACCCAAATGTGATCAAAAGCCAAAACAGAAGTAGAATGACGAAGCAATAACTTTATAACGAAGAAATAGAGCAAACCAACAACAAAAATCCAGCAAAGTAACAACAATGTTTGAGACCAACAAAGCATACAACAATCATATTATTTGAGGCCAAACAAACTAAAGTTTGTCACAAATCAACTCAATAACTTTGCAAATCAAATACCTACAAACAATTAAAGTTTTTTACACAAAAACTACAACAAAATGACACTAACTATTGAATTTTGGTACTATTCACACTGTGAATAGTAACATCGGCAGTGTTCACCACATCAACAATAACTCCGGGTATTATTCATAGACTTTAGAACCACAAAAAATCAGCAAACTATGAGCCACTAGTGCTCAAATCACACAACCAAGCACCAAGGACATCTAGTTGCACCACTTAGGCTTGGTTTGAAGTAAAGAAATCAAAGAAAATAACAAAAATTGCCTAATCCAACGCTGAACAAAGAAAATGAGAATATATTTTTTCTCCAACTAAATTACTGTGGTGCTACAATATGTTTTGGATTGAAATTATGCTCCGATACCATGAAAATTTTGGTCAAAGAAAGAAGATCAAAAAGAGAAAGAGAAAATATTATTATTGCTAAACAAGTCTGTAATACAACTTAACCTAAAATACACAATGTAGACCTTTATATAGTAGGGCAACAAAAATAAATGCCCACACTACCCTTAATATTAATACTCTAACACCATGCACACGCACATTAGAAAAAGATGCCCCGAATGCCTTGTTTTCAGGAATTCACTAAGCTATATATTATTATGTAGTTTGTAATTTGGGAACTTTTCTATTGCCATCATCAATTGTGAACTGGACAGAAAGAAGCATGTTATATGTGTGTACGTGGTTGTTTCATACATATATTGTTAGTCTTCTATTTTGTAGCTGAATTCAGTCCACCAATCTATGCAGTCCCTTCATAATGGAGTGTTTGATGGAGTTTTATGCAACATATGATGATACCCGGTTGAGGTGGAATGGAGCTGATCTTTTGACTAGAGTAGCTAGAAATTTCATGAGCAAAAAGAATTTCTTTGATAAACAGATGGAGCTGAAATTGCAACCCTCATTTGTTTTCTTTCCTATTAGTCATCACAACATTACAAGGTATGCTCTAAAAATCTTCGTTTAGGTATTTTTGTTTGTGCATGCTTACAAGGGTACCTTCATTTACAATTCGAAACCTTTGGCTATGATTTATATCCTGTGCTTTATTTTTATGAGATGGAAAAAACGATTTCTTTTTAGTTTCCTGATTGTTTGCAATATACAGTAGTAGTTAAGGCTGCTTCAATGTTAGTATATGTTGAGAGTAATAGAGCATTTATTGGGTGTTTCCTTGTGCATGTCATTCTTTATGTAACATTCTTAAATTGCGTGATATTAATGCAAATATGTGCAGCATTTGGGTATGTACATAGAAATTTAAATGCTGGAAGTTTAACCAAGCAAATAAAACCAAAATCCAATCCAGCATACAACAACAACTACGATTGATGATACACCAAGAGTATTAAGTATTTACTCAGATCTTGAAAGGAAAACTTGATTTTGGAATGTTTCTTAACCGAACTGAAGTAGGAAGTGAGAAAAACTACCGCCTTTTATTAGTCTTAGGGAAGGGATTAAATTTCGTTTCGAAACGGTCAAAACATTTTTGTTTCCATGGAAATCGAAACGAATCATTGATTGAATATCAAAATTCTTGTGTTTTGAGTGTTTCGAGGTGTTTCAACAGCTTTCGAGGTGTTTCGACATGTTTCAACCAATGTTCCAGAAATAATTTTTAAATTTTTTTCTTTATTTTCATCTTGTTTTTAAAAATATTTTTGAAACATTACCGAAAATCAAAAATTTTCTATTTCCAAGCTCACCAAAACTATGTACCGAAATAAAATTTTGATCATTGGCCGCAGGTGTATCCAACAGTGACATGGTGATCAGTAGCTGTTGCGGCCCCGAATCCTGAAAACCCAAGCTTCCAAATTTTGAAAACCCCAGCTTGTTTTAGAGCTATAGCTCTTTGTAGGAATCCTCCACTTTAAGACCTCAAAAATATTGGAAAAGAGTTTATCCACTTCTATTTATATCGACCCGAAAGCTTCTGTAGGAAGTAGGCCGGTCAGTGGATCAGATTTTAATTCAAATTGAATCCAAATCCGAGTCCATTTAATTGGATACGAATTGATATTTTAATTTGCTTATCCGAATCTAATTATGTTTTTGTAAATGAATTTGGATTTAGATACATGTAAATTCAATCCGATATATATATGCATGCATACATATTTAATTGAGAAAAATTATTATATATATATATATATAATTAGAGTATTAATGAGATTGACATGAAATTAAACAAAAATTATTGAATAAAATGATTGATTGATTAAATTAGGTTGAAAGATAACTTAAATTTGGTAAAATTATTTTTTTTTTTTATGAAATTTTGTTGGAATTCAAAATTTCAAATCAGATTTGGTAATTGGATCAGATATCTAAATATTAACGGATGTGGATGTGAATTAAGATTTTGAAATCCGTTGGGTAAATGAATCAGATTTAGAACTCGGATTTTTTATTGGATTCGAATTCGGACATATCAAGTTCTGATCCAGATCTGATCTGTTGATGACCCTAGTGGGAAGCCATGGTTTGCAAAAAACCTTCAAAGAACTACATTAGTTACTAAATAACCCAAACACAATATTTGTTGAAAAAGCACCAAAAAGGCCCCACATGTGTGTAGCTTGGTCAATCTGAGATCAAAATATGAAATGACAAAAATATCCTTAACCATGTACTTATCTATCAATGTACTAAAGACACATAATTGCTACTATAGATTCTTATGCCTACAATTTTGAATCATTCTCTTCCAGGTAGAAAGAACTCGCCTCCATGCGAGGTGCTATTTTCGTCACATAACACATCTTGGGGTTAACACGTAAAAAATAGCTTCATTTATCCATGAATCACCATAATCTGGCTTTTCAACCCACTTCACAAGGAATCAAAAGTAGGCACTAGCTCTAGTCTTGACTTTTTGCATCTGAATCATACTTTCCACTTGATCATTTTCTCTAGCGAACGCTTAATTCGATATTTCATTTTAAGCATTTCCTTTTTCAATGTACAAATCACCGTGAAACCTATGGATATCGATCATATTAAAAATAGGTGATATTTTCTAAGCAATGAGGAAGCTCAACTTCATATGCATTCTCACCAAATTTGCATAAGATTTTACCGCCACTTGGTGACTAGTGCCTTGGCTCACCACGGGCCCAATTTCTTGCTTTTCAACTTGTAATAAGTACCTCTTTTCGAAAGAAAATCATGAGCCAATCTTCTACTTGGTACTCTTTGAAACTCCAATTGTGATCAACTCCTGCTTTGTGACATTGATTCATTTCTTTCAACTTCTTTCTAATTGCTTTTTGAACTTTAGATTTTCTGATTATGCAATAGCATTGTTGTTAGCTCGGGACCGATTTCATACATCCATAAGTTCACTAACTTGATTCTAATTGCTTCCATACACGGTTAGAAAATGACTCTTTCCTATAGACCTATTAACGATGCTATTATAGGCAAATTCAATTTGTGCCGAGATCAAATCCCATTGCCCTATGTTGTCATTTGCAAGGCATCACAAGAAGTTTTCCAAACTTCGATTTACTACTTCAGTTTGACCATCTGTGTGGTGATGCTATGCATTACTAAATTTAGCTTAGGTTCTAGATATTTTCACAAAGGTTTCCAAAAATAATTTGGAATCTTTGTATCCTAACCAGAGTTGATAGTTTTTGACACACCATGCTAACTATTTTTCAAAAGAATAGATTTGCCATGTGGGTTGATCTAGAGTCTTCTTATCCACAAGGAAATGAGTCATCTTGGAGAAACGATCAACAAGAAGAAGAATGGAATCAAATTCCCTTACCGTCTGCCATAAACTCAACACAAAATTTATACTAACTTAAACCCATGGAGTTGGTACAAGGGTGATGACTCTTTTCAACTAGTACATGGGACTGACGATCTCCATCCTATTCAAACTATGCCATTAATCTCTGGTTTTTTGTTCCTAATTTTCCCTATAACTTATTGTCTGTAAGTCCGCTAACTAAGTCATTACAGTGTCATGCAGCTTTTTTTCCATCCTCCTGTGTTTTTTAGGACCTTAGGATAAAAAAGGTGATTGATTTGGAGTGTGAGAGCAATGACCTGTACTACTTAGATCCTGGTGGTTCTGATCTTGCCTTGAGTACAATCATGTCTCCTTTTGGTGGCACTTCCGACTAGGTCATCTCTCATTGCAAAAGTTATGCCAAGTTATCCCTAGTTTGAGTTCATCTTTTGTGTTAGAATGTGAGGGTTGTCAATTAGGCAAGCATCGCCGTAGTTCTTTTCCTCCTAATTCTTCAAGTCGTCAGTGCAGTTCGTTTCATGTTGTTCATAAAGACATTTGGGGTCCGGTAAGAGTCAAAAGTATTTATGATCTTTCGTATTTTGTCATATTTGTTGATGATTTTTCTCGTATAACTTGGTTATTTCTTATGATAGATCGATTTGAATTGCCTATAGTCTTTACCGCCTTTTATAAAGAAATTTTGGTTCAGTTCGATACCCGTATTAAATTTCTTCAGTTTGACAATGCTTTTGAGAATATTCAATTATTTATGAAAAACTTCTGTGCAGACCGTGATATTATCCATTAAATTACTTGTCTTCATACCTCCCAACAAAATGGCATTGTTGAAAATAAACATCGTCATTAGTTTGATGTTGCTCGTACCTTGATGCTTAGAATGCATGTGCCAAAATCATATTAGGCTGATGTAGTTTTTATTTCAGTTTATCTTATTAATCACATGCCTTACTCCATTTTGGACTACAAATCTTCTTTCTCGTTATTTTACCCTAATAAACTGCTATTTGGACTCACTCTTCGTGTCTTTGGTTTCGTTGCATTTATTCATTTTCTTGGTTTAGGGCGGGATAAACTTTCGGCTTGTTCAGTTAAGTATATTTTTTTGAAATATTCTTATACTCAAAAAGGTTTTCAGTACTATGACCTAGTCTCTCACCGATTCTATGTTAGTGTTGATGCTACTTTTTTGAAATCATCATCTTTCTTTTCTGCGTCAAGACATACACTTTCACAAGATTTAGTTTTTCTACTCAAGGGGAGCCTTATTGAGAGATTATTTATCGTATTCTTTGGTATTTGAAATGAGCACGGGTAAATGATTATTATATCGTTATTCATCCTCCATGATTGTTAGTTTTTTTAATGCTGACTGGACAGGTAGTCGTAGTGATGGACAATTTATTTCAGGTGATTATACATTTATTAGTGGTAATCTTGTTACTTGACGTAAAAAGAAACTTGCACGTTTGAGTGTTGAGGCTGAATATTGGGCCATGACTCATATTGCGTGTGAGATGTTGTGGGTTCGTTCACTACTTTGTGATATGAGTATCAGTGTGCCCTCTCCTATGGAGATACATTGTGACAATCAAGTAGTTATTTTCATTGCCCTCAATCCGATATTTCATGAAAAGATTAGACACATTGAAGTGGATTGTCATTTTATTTGAGATTTCTTGATGCGTAAAAAGATTATCACACCATATATCATGTCTAGTTATCAATTTGATGACAACAAAACCATTGGTTCGATCTGTTTTCAATAATCTTTGTTTCAAGTTGGATATTTTTTATCTTAATGGTCCAGGTTGAGAGAAAGCGTTAAGAGTTCTTATTTATATTATTGGTAGTGTAGGGTAATATTGTAATTTTTATAATATCATTTTACTATAAAAAAGGGTGTAGGGCAACATAGCCCACACAACATATTATTTTCTCTCTTTGTTCTCTCTTTTCTTCTAATCGTAACATCACTTTTTTACTATTTCAACTGGTTTCAAAATAAATCATTTCATCTTGTCACCAATTTTCACAAAGAGAGAATTAGTGTGAGCATCCTCATGCAATGTAACTCAAATCATATTGCCACAGACGTCCTAGTGAGATATCGCATGCATCTGTGGGCACCCTATCACAATATGTGAAATCTTTAAGGGCCCCAATTGAGAAACTACCCAGTCATCTTGAAAAAATATTTACCTCATTCCCTTTGTTTGACCAAAGAATGCGATAAGGTTGTGCGTGCCCTTTGGTTTTGAGCTTAACTGGTCTACCTTCTCTTGAGCAACCAGATTTTCATTACTTCCGCCCTCTATAATTAGGTTATAAAGCTTTCCTCCTGTTGTACAACGTGTTTTGAAGATGTTCTTCCAGAGCCAGTCATCTTTATCGTTGGCAGGTGGTGCCAGCATCAAATTTTGAATGACAAATGTCTCGCCAACCACTTCGTTTTCAATTCTTGCTTCCTCCACAAGACTTGTATCACAAGCTTCTAGCTGCTGGTTTGCATCTTCCACATTGTGATCATTAGCAAGATTAACGTGAGCTTCGGTTCTTTTTGGGCATTCTTTACACTTATCCCCTTTTTCAACACATTGATAAAACTTGTTCTGTCATTGAGTATTTTGCTGTGTTTGGACTGCCTTCCCACCGCAAAGGTTGACTATTGAATAGGACTTATAGGAGTTGCTATTTTCCACACCTCGAGTAGGATTATTTGCTCAGCTACTTGATGCACCACTGCTGTCCTCATTTTTATGCATTCTAGATGATCCAAGAGTTTGTTGAGCTTCAACCTTCAGTGCATGCTGATATGTATCACTCACTTTGTAGAGTTGTTGCAACTCACTTGGTCTTTTGTGGCCAGATGGAGACCATTCATGCTTCATTTAACCTTCTTATTCTTGGTTTGAGCACATAGCTCCTGAACAACAGCCTATTAGAACATTTGAATGTATTCTCACACTGTCGTTTCACATTGCCTTAGGTTTTGGACCGGTCGATACAAAGTTTGTTCATAATCACAAGGAAAGAACTAAGCTTTCACCTTCTCTTTCATTTTGTTCCATCTCCTAACAATTCCTTTTGCTTCTTGATCATTTTGGTAGTGGTTCCACCATTTAGAAGTTGGACCTCTTGGGCTTGTTTGGTTGTCATATTGCTAAAAAAAGAGATTGGAATAGTAATACTGTAGAGTGGATAAAATGCAAGATTAAGTAGAGGATAATAATGTTTTTTGTTTTATCCTGCATTTGGTATGGAATTGGATTATGATCGAGATAACATTTATCATGTCGAATATTATGTTTGTTTGGTCTACGAGTTCAGTGGTATTACTGTCACATTGGCCAAAATTCTCACGACTTAATCCAGTTTAATGTTTTTAGTGTAGTTTTACTTAAAACAAGATCCTTGTATTAAACTTCACAACCAAAAGTATCAATAATACTAACACAATAAAGAATTTTTTTTATAACTAATTAATAGAGCACATGGTGCATGTATCCATGAGACTAAATAGTTGAGTCGGTGAATAAGATTTTCATAGCACCACATTTGTTAAAAATTAGTCAGAATATTTTTGAAATTGTTTTCTTTCATTTATCTGTAGTCATTTCCCACCAAATTGGGTAAAATATTGTGAAATTGATTTTTTTGAACATAACATCTTTAAATACGAAGTATAAACTCCGTCGAAAGGAAGTGTTATTATTAACCCAACATTGACAATAATTTTATTCAAAACCTTTATAAATCAGCACAATAAATTAAACTGCAACTAATAACTAAACTACACTAAATCACAGTAACTCATATAGCTAATGGACCTATATGAGTTGCAAAGCTTGAACAACTATCTCTCTAATTTATACTCACAATTAGTGAGCTTATTCCTTGGCAAAACTAGAAAAATACGAAGTTCTGCAGGTAAATGGAAAGCAATTTTCTTCAAAGGTAACTATCAAGTAACATTCGTGGCTAATGCAGTGTGGCAATATCCGGCAAGCTGAAGAAATATTTGATTCTTTTTGGATCATTCACAATCATTTGCCCGGCTTTAATTCTATCATGAAAGTCTATACCTTCAATTTGCTCTAGTGCCCCGTAAACCCTTGATCTTTTGCCAGCGACGTCATGTGCGTATCATATATGTTTAGCCATCTCCCCAGGCACCCAAGTGCTCTCAGCAAGGAAAGTGGTAAGTGTTTTGTTTATATCTTCTACTCTAGAATCGACTTTTTTTCTCTTACTTTTTCTCCCAAGTGGGGTCCTAGCATTTGCATTCTGATTTTGAGTGTCACTACTGGACACTCCAGAGCCATCCAAACCAACACCCATTCTACCTACATTAGGAGCTTGAAAGTTTACTTGCTCCCTGGCCAAGTATTCAAGTGCGTCACCTGGCGCCTCTGCATTTTCACCGGCAGTAGCCCTATCGTTTCCAAATATAATGCACCATTGGTTATAGTATGGAAAGGATTTGGTCCCATCCCATCAACATTGGGCTCTTTCTATATCAGAAACAATAAATATCACTAATTGAAAAACAGTTAAGATATGTAGCAAATAAAGATAAATGGGATTAAAAAAAATAGATTACTCAAAGCAAATATTACCTTAACAAACTCCTTCCAAACTTATCACCATCCACTTCAAATTTTATTTCGAAGTCATTGAAACCAATCCCATTAGTGCTTAACATGGTAGTAAGTATCCTATATTGCCTTTTTCGTATTTTAAGTTTTGATTCAACATGTGGAACAACACGTAGGTCGCATCCCGGAAAAGCCTTAGCTAATGACTTTTCGAGGAGTTCAAAAAACCTGTCATAAAGGTCCCATTCTCACACCTCCACCCACATTAAATAATATCCCTTAGGAAATGAAGGAGCTGTTTTTCCTCTTTCATACTCCAAGTCCTCCTAGCAGCTTTATCAGACAGCAATGAGCACTGCGTTGAAATGTCTACTGATGGTCTCGCCTGATTTACGAAAGTTACACTTAATTATCCTATTCTTCGTATGGTGAGCTAATATATAGAGGAACCTTGGTACCATTTCCTCCACACTCACAAACCTTTGAGTCATTAAATCCCCCATAGTTACGAATAAGACAACAAAGAACCTCAAACGTACTTCTATCCATCCTAAGTTGTTGAAAACATGGTAAATCACCCTCCCTTATTATTTTTGTAAGATTCTCCATCTGAGCTACAACCTTTTTAAGTGAATGAGAATATGTTAACTGGTCCTAGAATATGTAGCACGTTTGAGGTGACAATGTATAGAGACCATGAGACATATTGTTATCAAATGCCTGATTATCGCATGAATCACAACGAAGACTATCATATCTCCAATTATCGCATATCAATATCCATTGTTACTGAAACATATCAAGTAAGGAAATGAATGAATTTACTTTTTTTTTTTTAATCATGAATTGTATACCTAATAACAAGAACACAAAAAACTAGTAACAGTAAAAACTAAACACCAAACTGTTACAGTAAATCTCCATCCTCAAGCTCAAAAGAATGCGACAAATTTCTTCAATGATAAAGCAAGAAAATGAACAAAGTTATGAAGTTCCTTTAAAAAAAAACCCAAATGAAAAATAAATGAGGCTTGAGACTTATAGAGATACCTTCAGTTAATTAAGGTTCACTTACTGGTTCTATATTGCTATGTGCTCACCAATGACCTAGTGGAGATCTATCCTTTATATTATTCCAGGACACAAACAACTCCATAAGGTTACTGTGTCAAAATTTACAAGTAAATAATGATTAATTATAACTTCCTAAGATCAAGTTATAGTTCAGGGTGGTCAAGTTAGGACAAAAAAAATTGTAGTGATCCTAATATGCTAGTATCAGTTCCAACAACATTGAGTTAAAAATCTAACCTTTATTTTCTAATAAATTTTGGCATAATACTTTCGGAAAACTTTCGGCATAATACTAGCAAACTCACTTTTCCATGCAACTGTATTGGTTGTCATAGTTTGATTCACTCCAAAGGACATGTGAGGCCACAATTTTTAAGAGAGAGAGAGAGAGAGAGAGAGAGAGAGAGAGAGAACTAGTAGCAATTTTTTTTTTTTGTGTTAGTTTGTTAATGTGGCAATAAACATAAATTATATACTAGTTTAGGCATTTTATCAAGCATTTGGTACCCATGTCCTTTAACCCAAGTCATTACTCTATTGGACCAATTGAAAAGTTAACATTGCACACATAGAAATCACAATAGACTAGCCAAAAACAATAACAAATTTATAATTTTGTTTCTATCTCCACACAAATAGATGATTACATGTACATATGTATATACAATTATGTATTTCTTCCATAGAACCTGTAGGTGCCCTTTGTACACATTGCCGAGAAAAAAATTGTTTTCTTGAGCTTATACATAATCATTGCCGAGAAAAACTTTGTACACAAACTCTGAATGAACCCAAAAGGAAAAGAAAATCAGCAAAACCTACTTTAATTAGGATGGACTTACCTGTGTTAATGATGGATAAAATGCAAAAAGAAAATTCTGCAGAAATCGGGAAGATCTATGCTGAAACAAGGAAACAATTCCGGTGGAGTTGGATGGTGAGATAGCCAGAGAGGTAAGTGAGTAGAGCCGTTATCTGATCAAGACACGAGCAAGAGATATAGTAGTTTTTTGGACAAAATAGTAAAACAACGTTATAATACTTTTTGACTGGATTACAATACCACCTCTTAAGTGGTATTAAAATAGGCTTAATAGTACTTGTAGAGGGTATTAAAAATATACGGTTGGTATATACATATTTGATTTAATACCATACACAATTCCAAGTGACTCCCAAATGTTATATAAGGCTGGGTTAAAGTATTTTGATCCTATACAACTCTCTAATACTCTCTATAATAAGGCAAACAAACGAGCCCTTGGTTTTTCTCCCGCAAGCTTCATTTTTATTTGCTCCTAGATATGGACCTACACACCATATTCTTTTTAATTTTATAGAGCATGTACTATGCAACTTCCCATCATTGAGGTCTTGCGCTGTGTCACACAGTTGTCTTTTGATCTTACCTTCTCCTTTCACAAGAACTATCACTTCCTGGTCAAACAAGTGATTAAGCTTATTCTCAACCAGCCCAATATGATCAGATTCATGGTTGCTTTCAGCCCCACGATTCCGGTTGTTAATTGCTTGCATAACCAGCTGCATAAGGTTCTGAATTTGTTGTGACAATGCTTCAAACATTTCAACAGTTGCATATCTCTGCCTACAACCATGATTTCCTCTTGTACTTCTCCCTAACTGTTCTTTTTACAAATGAAGATATTCAAAACACAAAACAGCATTCCTAAATAACCCATCCGCACAACCTTTGTTGCAAAACATCCAAAACATCAAAAAGCATTCACTTAGGTGCAGCTAGGGCAATGTGGGATCAAAATTTGAAATACACAACCGTATATTTTTTAATCAGCTCACTAAAGACACATACTTGTGATTTGCATACTCATGATTTGCATCAGCTATTGTGGCTTGGCTTTTGCAAAAGATAACGAGTGATGTAGATTTCGCTCGGTAAAATGCTTGAATTAGTGACTATACACTATGAATTGGGTTGACTTTATCAATTGGCGGGAGGGGATAATCTACGAGAGGTCTTTCTTAGTCCTAATGGAAACCTTGAAGCATGCCTCATCTGTTAACATCCAATAATGACTTGAGTAGGAAATTCCAGCTACCTAGCTATGTAGTATAATCACGGCGAAGAGCTTTTTTGAAAACCAGTCAAAAATACTCTTTGCATGTGAATCATCAACAATGGCCTGAATTAGTTGTCTTTTACATTTTGCTTTTGAGGGTGGGAGGTCGGAGGCAATCAAGGGAGCTTGTGGCAATAGCATGGCATCAGCATGCCCATGCAAGTTTTTTTTTTTTTTTTTTTCTGTTTTTTCGGTATGTACCTTGCCCAAGGATACTGGGATTGCAGGTGCACTATGCGTGCTACTGTACAACGCTGCATGACCCTAACTGGGGTGTGAGCGTGACCTAGATTGCCCAAACTCTTGACCCTAACTGTAAATTCTCTATCCCCCAATTTAGTCATATTTGGCACTATATTTCTTTATTCTAGAAATGTTTAAGCATTTATTTTGAATTGATGATGATTTGAATTTTTCTGTTAGAGAACTTAATTTTCATGACCAAAGGTCCACAACCACAAAAAAAATGTCTTGGCATTAGCATTTTAGGGAAATCCACAAGACTTTTCATACCACAAATGCTATAGTATTTTGTCATATGCTTGAGAAGCGTTCATTTCACCAAAGGTCCACAACCACAAAAAAATGTCTTGGCATTAGCATTTTAGGGAAATCCACAAGACTTTTCATACCACAAATGCTATAGTATTTTGTCATATGCTTGAGAAGCGTTCATTTCACTGAATAGAAACTAAGAAAATACAAGTGCTTGTTTAGTCTCATGCTTTCTCCATCTTAAGCAGACTTCAAAGTATTCATTTTGTTGTGAGGAGTTAAGTGTTTGGCATGGGGAGGTATTTTTAATTGTGAAAAATTTCCTTGACAAGCAAATGTTATTCCTTTACCACTTGAGCTCATGCGTACATTTAATTAATCTAGCAATGATTTGGGAGATAGTATAGGATTACTATATTTACCCAAAGAATAGTGGAATTATTCAATTTATGAAAAAATAGTTTAACAAGTTGTTAATGCGAAAGAGACTCCGCACATACTCTGATCCACTTGAAACTATTATTTCAGACATTACTATTGTGATTTTGTATTGTTTTGGGTCACTACTAATTTGTTGCATCGACTTTTATAAGCTTGTGGTGTTCATTTCAAGTCTTGGAGGGTACTAGAGGTGATTTCAAACAAGTTGTGTTTAGGTTTATATGCATTCACCTTTTTAAGCTTACAACTTAATTTTGGCACACATCTCTTGCTTTTGAGGTTTGTATTGAGTTTGAGGTAAGTACATCTCTTCTGACCTACATTTGTTTTACCTCTTTTCAGTGTTAGTAAACAATTAAGGCTTCCACAGTGCAATATAAGACCAGCCTTCAGTGGAAATGTTTGATGCTGGACTATGATTTCTTTGAGTAACATTTTTCTGAAAGGATGTCTGCACAATTGTCGAACTCCATTTGATCTCTTTCTTGAACACTTCACACTCTTCTCTCTTTCTGCTCTCCTTTTTTTAGTAGTATTGCCAAACAGTACCTGAGGTACTTGTGCATGCTTTAGAGGTGCATTCGAGTGAGCTCTTTCTGCTCTTCTTTTTTTTTTTTTTAACATTTTAATTTTTTTTATTTACCTCTCCTTTATTCTAATATTTAACCAAAGCCTTGTGAAGCACAACTCTCACCTTTTATTCACAACTTTTGCAGTTGAGTGAGCTGCTTTATGCGTTGTGGTTATCTAGAAAAGAGGATCTATATTGTTACCATTTCTAACGTAAAGGCTCCTTACATTTATCTCAAGTATTGTTCTGTTAAATGGTGCATTGTTTTTTCATATGTCGGCCACCTAGTTTATGATATAATTCAAACCACTTGTCTGATCTTTTGCGCATTTAAGTAATTAGGTGGCTTTTAGGTCTGTTCAAATTGCAGTTAGATACGACAAATATCCTTAGAAACATAATCATTTTTAGACATATTGAGTTTGCTCTTATGGATAAATGTCTGGTTTGTACTGCTTTCATATTCTTCCTGTACTGTTTTATCCTATACAATTGCAATCAGGAAATTTTGTTCTCTATCTTCTTAATACTCAATAATTTACATGTTAAAACACAGATACTTCTCTGCACCAGCAATGGAAACTGAAAGACCCCAACACAACGTTCTGTTCGAAAGGATTTTGAATGAATCGCTCACATTTCATTTTTGGAACAGCTTAACATCTTCTTTGGTTCCAGAGCCAGACAGCCTTGTAGCCAAGCTTATTAACCATCATTGTATCTATTGCTCTGATGTATTGTAAATTTTGCATGATCTCTTTTTGACCTGATACCCTGCTTAAAGAAGAATGAATGATCCAAGATAGCATCTTGAGGCAAAGCTCCGTTTCATATTTTTTTCAAAATGTGGATCTAGTAGCCATTTAAATAGATTTCAGAGTTGGAAGAACAGGTCAATTGATGATGCTATACAGTGACATAACCTTCCTTTCATAAAGAACAAGAGTTCGTCAAGTTGACAACATTCGGAGTTTGGAGAAAAACCTTTTTCTGGAAATTGAAAATGCACCATCTGGTTGAAGGTTTTGTGCACTTGCTGGTTTCTCGGTTCATAGCTTGGACGAAAACTCTTGTGGATCCGGTGGGAGAAGAATTCAATGTAAATGATGATCTTTGTAGTAATATATATCTATTAGTTATTTTTCATACCTGAAGGTACTGTACGATGAAAAAAAATCAATTAAAAAAAATGAGCATTAGCAAGAGAAAAAGTAAAAAGTAGGCCGTATGTTTTTTGTGATGTGAAGCACTTATTTAAACTCAAACATAACTTGAAGTTCAAAAGACTGAAGTTTATAATGCACTAAAAGGTTGTTTTCTAATTTAAAGCCAAAAAAGAGAAAGAACAAACTAAAAGTCAAGGTTATAAACCTAATTTAATAAAATATTAGGTAAAAAAAACAATCAAGGCTATAAATTTTTTGTACCACGCCTTGCATAACCAAAGAGCAAACAAATGTAACATATAACTTTTCACTCGTCTCAATCTTTTAATTATACATGAAATAGTTCAAACTCACTTCTAAAAAGTTGAAAAACATTATATTAGAGGCCATTAAAATAACTAAAATTATTTAAATCACAGTCCTATCTAATTTTCAAAATCTTTAGAGGACCTAACAATAAAATAAAAGTCCTCATGTCAAGGAAGCTCTTTAATATTATATCACAACAATTTGCATCAAATCAAATAAAAACAAACAATTGGCATCAAGTCGCATTCAATTCCCCTCAATATTACATTCCATTAAATTCCCAACAAAATAACAAAACCTTCTCAAAATTCGCATTGGGTCATTACAGTTTGCAAATAAAACTAAGATCAAGGAATTCAATCCCCAAAATTACATACAAAAGTTAGGAATAGTAATTAAATATAAAGTACAAACCACACAACTAAGGTCATCTTTATTAAGAAAATGAATAGGCAAAATGACAATTAAGAAAAAACAATAGTAAACTTTTGTGATAGTTTAATCCAAAACCAATCTGCAAGGAATACAAAAAAAAAAATTGTATAATGAACTCAAGTCACAACAATTTGCAAACAGAAATTGGTGGATGTGGTTTGATTTGGTCGAATAACTATCGATGACATTACCACCATAATGGGCAGTAGACATAGAAAAGCTACCATGTCAACTATAGTTTAGTCTTAGAATGTTCAACCAAAAAAATTCATTGGCAAATACAGTTAAATGATACATAATGGAACATAGCTAGTAAATTTACCACTCGCAAAACATGGTCGCAAGGCAACAACTAGCGATTAAAACACAACTTTCTCAAATCGCCGTTAACATTCTACTTTTTGGTCCTCATGCGTAGAAGCAAGTTTTTTTTTTATTTCTATGTCCATTAATGTGGGCAACTCATGCAAATGGTATTAATGTGGTTTTATTTCTATAATTATGTTTGACCATAAGCCTGCAAGAGGACAGTCTTGAAAAAAACTAAGACAGGCCAATTAGATTAGAGTCATACCTAATTAATCATTTTTGTTGCAAAATAATAAAAGCTCAACCATGCAATTGCTTTAATTAAGTAACAACAGCCAAGTGTTGAACCAACACAACTATCAACCAATTAAATGATTTAATACCAACAGAGAAAATCCAATATAATCACCAAATAGTATAATGCATACAATTACTAAAATTGATTCATTCTAATAAATTAACAAAGAAAACGAAGAAGCAAGGATGTCACTGGACATTAACCTAATATCAATCAATTTCAGTAAAATTTCATCAAATTAACCTAATTCCAAAATCCTCAAAACCCGATAAATTAACAACAAAGCAAACAAATGGTGCTGCGGGCATGGGGGATGGGTGTGAGTGTGTTTGGGCCGTGGCTGGTGGTTTTAAAGAGAGGAAGGTAGATAGAGAAATAGAGAAGAAAATTCAAAAAAAAATATTAATAACCGAGATTTTGTGAGTTGCAAGCAAAGAGAGAGAGAGAGACCGAGCGTCTTGACTGAGTTCGGGGCTTCAAGTGGTTGAGAGAGTGTGAGAGAGAGAGAGAGAGAGATCTAGGGCTAAAATGGGAGGCAATTTGACATCATTCATTGGTTTAGGGCTAAAATTGGGGCAAATTAAAATCCATTGATCTGGAATGGAGAGAGAGAAGAGAAGACTTACATTCAATTGTTCATGTCCAGTTGAGTTCGAGACTTCGAGTGGTTGAGAGAGAGATCAATCTAGGGCTAGATTTGGGGCAAATTAAAATCCATCTATCTGGAATGGAGAGAGAGATCATAGAATTACATTCGATTGTTCATGTCTAGCTGAGTTCGATTGCCTTGATGTGTATCTTGGTCAGGGGTGTGTCGCTGGAGCTCAAAGAGAGAGAGAGAGAGAGAGTCAAACTGTTTAAGAGACAATTGAAGTAGCTGGAGACTTTGGAGCTGCTTGAGGTAGACTTGAACTGAGAGAATTTGGAGCTCCCTGAGTGAATTTGAACAAAGAGAGAGAGAGATGAGAGAGAAGGACGTCGCCGAAGAAAGTAACAAATTTGAACGTGAGAGTGAGAGTTCTAGAGAGAGAGAGAGAAAGTGTTGAGGAGTTCGCCAGAGTTCTAGAGAGTCTCTAGAATGCTAATTTGAGTGTGTGAGAGAATACGTGAGTGTGTGACGAAAAGATTGGGCTAGAATCTCAAAATTATTAGGTTAATATCAACCCTTAGACCAGATTTAGAAATGATCTGAATCACAAAAAATAAAAATTATTTTATTTATTTTTAAAATTTAAATTATAAATTACTTTATTATATAGATTTGCTCCTCCACAATCGTGTTTGTCAGTTTATTCTTTTAGCATTCATATCTCACCTACTCCCGATGTCAGATGTTTGACTGGTGCATCATCCTGTGTGTGTTGGATTGGAACAATATAGATTAGCTACTGAGTCTCCGCATTTTTGACAGTTTGAAAGAACTGCTAGGCTATAGATAATTCATGTTTAAAGCTTTGTCCGTGTGATCAAATACCAGAAGAACAAGGGATTTTAAGCACGCAGAAAAAAATAAAAAAGAAAAAGAAAAAGAGCAAGGCCTGTTTGGAGCTGCGACTGAGTTCTTCCGAACAGATTGCAGAGATCCATTAGTCTTCAAATGAAACCAATGTACACAAAGCCTGTGTTTTAATTTCTTTCACCCTATATAAAGTAATACAAATCCCCTACCACCTAATTCCACAAACTTGACTTAAATCTTTATTTTGCGTTTATTTTACACCACTTTTTCCTGTTTTCGAGTGTCCTGCGTAACCAATTGTTTTTCCGCTCCTTGCTGCAAACGGACATTAGCTATAAATTGAACAAGGAAAGCATGAACTTGATCAAAAGTAAAGTACACCACAAACCCAGCAAGCAGTCAAATTCGCGGATCCGCCCAACCGACCTCATACCATTTTGGTGTCTTTCAGCACCGTTCTTCCTTTCTGGAGATATCTAGGGCACCAAGTAGCATGAGATTTACCATATACATGATTTTTTTTTTTACTTTCTAGTTCATGGCATTGGGGCCAAAGCATCTCCCCTTCACAGGGTTCCAAACCCATTGCACAAGAAACCTCCTTCCTTTCACCCCATTCACATTATACCCATTACCCCATGAGTCCTTGTACACTGCTCCCACAAAGCCACCACCCCCCCCAGACCCATAGACACCCACACACAAATCAGCTATCTCGGTGGGCGCAGTTGGGTTATCCCCGGCATACCAAGCGTTCACTAGCGGGTTACTCGACACCTCGGCTAGCTCATGTGCAATCACACTGATCATTCCATCAGTACCTGCATCCCCATTTGGTGCACTCATTATATTGTTGGCTCCATTGCTGCTTGGAGGTGGCTTTCCAGAGTAATTTGGCCATGCAAATGGATAAGCACACATGCCTGGGCATTGAGTGCCACTATATCCAACCCATGCATAGGGCACTGTGACACCAACTATGGCTGGGAATGTGAAGTAGTGAAAACCACAAACTGCCCTGCAGAATTCCTGGACTTGAACATCTGACGATGTCAATACCAAGTAGAGACCATTGCGATAATTTAGAGGCAAAGGAGGGAGTGAGCTGACGGCATTTTCTATGATGTTTTGCATTGATAGACGAGTGAGGTACCTTCCCTGAGAGTATTTATCGTCATAGAATTCATCTGAGAGGCTGATACTACCGGTAATGTTTGAGCCAGTTTGATCAGTATAGAGCTGGATGGTTCGCCACCAATCGGAAACAGAAGGATATGGAGCAGAAGAAGAGAGAGAGTAGATGAAGTCTCTTATAGTGGCCCTGTGGTTTGGGTTCCAAAGACCATACCATATTATGTAGATGTTGATAGGAGATGCAAGGACAGGACCCATGTGGTATTGAAGGTCCACAAGGTCAGAAGAGCCTTCAAAGTTAATGGGCCGGTTGTATTGCTGGTTTTGGCTCCATGAAAGAGCTAGAAAAGAATAGAAAGAGAGAAATATCAGAAGGATAGGGAAATGCAGCTTTTGCATTTTGTGAGTGTTGCTCCCTACTGTTGAGAAGGTCTTAACTTATAATTGTTGAGAAGTAGCAGAAGTTACGGGGAGGTATTTTGTTGGATTCTTTTGCTCCTTTGTGGTGGAGGTGGACAATGGCCTGCACGCTGATATAATTCATTGCCATCATTGCTAACTTTTAATTGATTGTCACCTTGCTACTTTTCCTTTTTTCAACTTCAGGTACTAGAAAACTGGTATTTGGCTAACTAACCTGTCTCTGTATTTTATACCACCTTTGTACAACTTATTTTATTAGCATCGGAATCACAAAAGCGCATCATGCATTTTTATGTGGATTTTTGGTGTATTTTTGAATTGTGGGCGTGCCAAAGTTTCAATGTAATTAAAATCCAAACACGAATAATCTTACCAATTCGAATCGGTATGAAATTTTAAATTCATGACTATTTAGACAATTGTAACGAGGCATAAAGTTACCTCTACACTCTTTCTATGCCTTAGAGATCAAAGACTTAAACAATTTTATAACTTGTAACGTAATGGATTAGATTGTAGAAAGATAACTGAAATATAAACAAGTAGATAAACTAAACTTAGAGGATGAAAAGATTACTATACTTAACATTAAATGAAAACGGTAAAGATCACTGGAGTGATATCACAAATTAAAGTAAAGTTACTGGAAAGTAAAACAAGTAAGTAGGAGAGAGACTGACTTTGTATAGAGTTGTTGTGTTTGATCGAGGATCTTTTCTCTATAGTCTTGCCTTTGTTATTTACAGGAGATGACCTTCAACTGTTGAAGCCATTTTTTCCTAGAGATGTGCAAACGTGCAGCGAATCGTCTCTAACTGATGACTCATGATATCACGTTTTCTTTTTTTTAGGATTCTTAGAGTCTTACTTACTTAACCACCTTGTCAAGTGTGGACATTTACAGACTTTGCCATGACCATTGGATTGTTTCCACGTGTCCCCCTTAGATTTTGCTATTTTGGGTGTAAACATTGCCCCCCCTAAACGAGGCAATTGAACACTTCATATTTGGAGCATCGTTTTGGTTCTTTGAATTTAAACTCTTGTTGTCCTACACGCCTTGCTTAGCTATCACTCTGCCATTGGCTATGAATCTCTGAGTGTGTGGCCTAGCCTCCACGTGTAAACTTTCGGTCTTCTGTTCATCCTTTCAAATCTACAAAAAATGATTAACACATGATTCGTCCATTGCAATGGTTTGTTCTTCGCACATATATAATCCATCCTCAGACTTGCATTTTGCCAAGATTCTAACTTTCTCTTCTTCTTCTTCTTCTTTGATGGCTACCCCACACATTGTTGCCCTTGAAGCTGCTCTTGCACAATGGAGATGGGCCTTAGGCCTACTTTCAAAGAACTCCCTTCAGACGAAGTTCGCAATATCTACCCTAACTCTCATTTGTCTCTTTCTTTTAGGCTTGAAGAACCTCTCCAATGGTCGAACTGGCTCAATGGAAATCCTGTTCGTGTATGGAAAGCCCCTACTCTCGATTGGGTCTCATGGGTCGCTCATGTTAAAGCGAAAAAAGGCAATCTATAGCATTGTCTTGGCATTTGCGATGCTATAGAAAGCATTATCGCAATGCCTATTGACAAGTCGTTCCTTAGTACTGCTCTTTTGTTCTGGTTCATGGTGAACAACACCTTTCACTTTCGCTTTGGTAGGATGGACCCCACGATATATGATATATCTACACTCCTCAGCCTTTCTCCTTTTGAGGCTGAGGCTGACGGTTTCCTTCCTCATACTGAGGCGAGCTATATTTTTCCAACTAATGTGCAGGATAAGCCAGTTTTTGCCTATTCTCTTTTTATTGCGGCCTATTGCAGCCGCGATGGCTCTTTAGTCTCAGACAAAGAACACATTTTGTTCATACTTTACTAACTCAACAATTTCTTCTTCTGTATATCTTTATAAAAATTTACTAAGGAGTACATTCCACTGGCTGTGAACATCTCCTGTAATGCTTTCCCATATTGATTGAGGAATGTGGAAACAGTGCCAACAAAGATGAATAAAGGTTTCGGCCCTCTTTGGTTTCTTTAACTGTGGCTTCGCGCCTATTTTCTAGAATTCTTCATCTTGTCTATTGACAATGCCTATTTTTCTTAGAGCCGCGTATTTTCCACGTCCCCTTCTAAGGACCAATCCTTTGTAGAATGCTTTTCTTTTTTGTACAACCTGGACGAATCATGGCCTATTTGGATGTCGTTTGCCTTGGAAGTATATCCTTATGGCATAGTTGAGATTGAAAATCCGAAGAATGAGAATATCTTTAAAGTGAATGGTCAATGGTTTCAACCGTTTTTGGAATGAGTGGTCTGAGAAGTGGAATATATTGAGTTGGTGGATCCCCAATAGAAGTAATTTTTTCAAACAACTCACTTTTTGTACGTATGTGTTATAATTCTAACTCCTTGTCTTAGTTTTGTTTTTTTTAAGGTTGGCACAATGGCGCATGAGGTATAATTTTTACCTTACACTTGAGCATCTTTATGTGAATTTCTCTTTGCTTGATTATACATGGAGGAAGGACAATGTCATGTTTAGGTTGGGGGGGGGGGGGGGTGAGATCACGCTTTATGTGATGTTGTGTTTATCTTAGTTTATGTCTTAATTTTGTTGCATGATTTTTGTGTGTGAATTTTTTTTTGTTTTTGAAGGAAAAAAAAGGATTTTTAGCTAAGTGTGAAGTTTTGAGGATTTTGGAGAGGAAAAATCTTCTAAGTGTTGAGATGTATTTTATGGAGGATCAAAATTTTTCTAAGTGGTGAAAAAAATACTCCCGGAACCTCAAGTCTTGATTTAAAAATATCAAGTCCGGACATCGCTTCATCAAGAAAAAAGGAGGCACTTTATGAAGTCCACGTCCGAACTTGATTATGTCCACATTTGGACAAAGTCTAAATGCTTGACCACATCCAGACGTCACTTGTAGCACGTTCGAACGCGTGTTCATCAAAGACAAACTACCATCTGATTAATGAAGTCTGAAAGTAACTTTAACCACGTCCGGACATGGTTCCATATCAATGCCTATAAATTGTGGATGTCCCAAGTTCATTTTCAAACTTTAAAAAATCTCTTCTCTTCCCTCCTTCTCTCCTCTGCTTCACACCTCAGTCTTTTTTTTTTTGTCATTTTCTTATTATCATGGCTCCTTCTAAGAGCACCGTAGGCAAGAGGGCCCACACCTCTACATCATAGGACCCATAACCTAATCCTGATTAAGATAGGGCCCAATTTTATTCATTTAAGCTTAGCTAGTGGTTTCATGATCACTGTGAGACCAAGCCTATGTTAGTGGAGAGGCCAGTTTGGATAGCTAATTTTGATAGGATGGGCACTAAGGAGATGATGGTATCCAGGCGTTAGGGTCAACTTTTGGAGATGACTTGGGAGGGGTCCTAGTCATCATGAGGGAGTTCTATTGCAATGCTCATTGGGACCCCCATATTGGATGTTTGAGGACTTGGGTGCATTGACAGGGATACGTAGTGCTTGTCGTTGACATTGCCATGATGGCACAACTTGAGCAGGCTAGAGTGCCTCAACCTTAGTTCCTCTCCTCTCTTGTGGACCCGTTTGAGTGTGCACAACTATTATTGGGTGATCCAGGTTATGACTGGAACCCAAATGCAGAGAAATACTTGGATCAGAGAGCTCTTCTTGAGAGATATTGGATTCTTAATCTGATATCTACATCTCGATTTTTGCCTTAGATGCGCAATAATGAGGTGTACTTGGACTTGTAGCAAGTACTAAAGTGAGAATTCTATCAGGGTCAAGACCCATATTCCGATTTGACCTCTCATAATTGAGCTAGTTAACATGTACATAATTAAATCAACTTGTGCGATAATGTATACCACAACTGAAATTATATATATTATTAACTTTTGTGATGCAAAGTAAAATGCTAAATAAAGCTTCTCGACTGGCTTATAATGCAGCTTGACCAGAGTCAAAATCCTACTTAAATAATAAATGACATGTTCTTTGCTTGTATTATTATTTTGAGCCAGTAGACATCCAATGGATATGTCAGCAGCTGACAAGTACAACAACAACGACCTACCCTTTATAGGTGGCATGAGTACTAGTGTGCTAGCCAAGTACTTTTTGACTTGGTGGAAGGCTTTCTAGTGTTGTGTCTCCCATCTAAAGTTAGTCTTCTACACCTTTCAAATTTAGGAGCGGTGAGAATGCTTGCACCTTCCCTATGCAGCTAGCTATGTATTGTCGAAGGAAATTGATTTGACCAATCAATTGTTGTAGCTTTTTCTTAGTCCTCAGAGGTGTGGCCTCTATGATGACCCTTGCCTTATTCTTTTCTACCTCAATTTCTTTCTTGTGCACTAAAAATCCTAGAAAATTCCCTACTGTGACTCTGAATGCACACTTCAATGGATTCATCTTCAACTGATGAACACATATCCTTTAAAAAATATCCTTTAGTTCTCTAAGTTGTCTTGCCATGTCTTGCATCTTAACTATACTGTCGCCAATGTAAACCTCTACAATCTTGTTGATCATGTCATGGCTCTCTAGTATGTTTCCCCCACCTTCTTCAATTTGAATGACATAACCCTTAATTCAAATGTCCTTATTGATCTAGGACATCGAAAGACATTTTTGTGTTGATCTTCCTCGGCAATGAAGATCTGATGGTATCCCATGTTGCCATCCATGAACAATATGATGACATTCATGGTCACTGCATCCACTAGTTGATCAGCCAATGGCATGACATATTCATCTTTTAGAATTTTCATAGTGAGATTATGATAGTCGCAACATACCCTGATCTTGTCAATCTTCTTTTCGATTGACACGATATTCGATACCCATTCCACGTATTGCGCCACTTGGATGCACTTGGCCTACAAAAGATGCCTAACCTCTTACTTCACCAGCAAGGTTACTTCTTGCGAAATTAACCTTAGGGCTTGTTTGATCGGCCTATATCCATCCCTGATTGGTAGTCAGTGCTCTACTAAGGTTGGATTCAACCTTGCATTTCTTTGTAACTCTAGGCAAAACAATCATGGTATTCTCTTAGTTGTTGTATGAGTCGTGCTAGGAAATTCAACTCCAGTATTTTGATGAAGAAAGTTGGTCTATGTTCATCCAACCCATCAAGTTTTACTTCAAGTAAAGGATTTTGAACCTCAATGAAGTTGTCAAGCTTGATTGGGGAAATACCAATTTCGTCTAATTCGATGAACTTTGGGGAGGTAGTTTTTTTGAACTTTTCCTTCTCCCACTCCACCATGTTAATGGTGCCTTGCTATTCTTCTGGCATTTGCAAAGCTGAGGACTTCCTTTTTGCCACATAAGTTCTTATCCTAGCAATGCAAGCCCTCACGACTTGCTTTCTTCACTCACTATTGTTGAGCTCCATTAATAGCCAACCTTTTTGCGTTTCTAGCATCATTTAGCCTTAATACATTTGTGGGCCAAAGGATTTCTTCCTCTACCTACTAGACCTCTGTGGGCTACAAGTCAGTTTGAAACATGACTTCTCTAGACTTCCTATACTAATCCAGCCCTTGGAACTTCATTGGCCTTACCCCCTTATCGCATAGCCAAGAATCGACTATATGGATGTCAACCACAAATAGGGTATGGTCCACCTCCACTATCTTCAATCCTTCGAGGTTCCACAATACCAATTGTTGGTGGAGAGTTGATTGGACGCACTTGCTTAGGACCAAAAAGAGCGTTGTAGGATGTTGTCGTGTCAATCACGAAGAAAAGAGTGATGCTAACCTTGCTTCCGATGTCCAACTAGATGGGTAAAACTCTCATCGCCTTATTAATCCCTCTTGTAAAGCCACCAACCGTCAGCTCGGTGTGGACCAAATCTTCTTTTTTCCTACCCAACTTCTTCATGGTAGCTATGGGTAAGTTATTGGTGGCTGCTCCATTGTCCAACAATACCCTATTGAAGGGCTTCACCTCCAAATGTGCTTGGATGTACAACGACTTCAAGTGTTGTGTCATAGACTTCATAGGTTTGTTGAACAACTATTTTGTCAAGCTAGTTACTTCTATCTGCTTGTCTTCCTTCAACTTCAAGGGATGCTCTAGCTGGACTTTGACCATAGCAACCTCATCCAAGAATTATAACCCTTGGGCCTCAGTTTCCTCGACATCCCCTTCTAAGGATCCTAATTGTTGGCTTGATGTTTTGAATGACATCGACAATAATCCAAGGGCATTAAAAGACACCGAATGCCCTAGAGTGCAAACTAGATGGAATCACCTCTGTCGTTATCCTCCTTGTCAATAGAGTCCTCTTAAGTGTGGCTTTTAGATATTCTACCACCTTTCGCACCATTCTTTCCTCAATCTCCCCTTCTAGTGAGGACTCGGGCTCCACTTTCCTCTTCCCTTTCTCCGTAGTCGTGGCCTTTTTGGAGCCACTACATGCTATGGAGGTGGAGAAATAGAAAATCTAGACTCGATAGCCTCGTGTTGGGAAACTTTCTATGGTAAGATTCCCTTGCCTATCGGGCCTCCTGCTTCGGGAATTCCTTACACCTACGCAGGTCTGCTTGGGTGCGTTTCTTCTTACGCTTCTGTGTTCTAGACAACTATTACAATTGATCATGTTGTGGAAACTTGGGAAGTTGTGCCACACACCAACAACCTTCCAATGGCTCTATTGGCTTAATCATCCTAGGTCAATCTCAATGACCCTCAACTCAGATGGGTTAATCTGCTCATGGCAAACTCTTTGTGTCTCGACCTAAACCGACCACGCGGAGACTCTGACAAATCTTTGTCGTGCACTTTGTAGCTTGGCCTCATGAACTTGTCTAGTCGATCTTCATTATCCTGCTTAGGTAGTGGCCGTTGACCTGTTTGCTCCTAGTGGGTGCCTTTATAATGCCATCGTTTTCGCTGTCTTTCACTTGCTTTCACACACTCCTCATCTTTTGGAGCGATCCCATAGTAAGCCTTGCAGTTGGGGCATAGGCTATTCTTGATCATATCAAGTTGCTCTTGTACTCTAGCTGAAATGACAAACTTTCTGTTGAGGTTTTCTTTTGATGACTCTTCCTAGGGGGTGGTGTCCTTTTCCCCCGTAGGTTTCTTGTAGCTGGTTACTTTGTCGTCACTCAAAACAACCTTCTTTTGTGGGTTTTTTGACTACCACACTTCCACTATGTTAATGGTGGCAATTCCACTTTCCTTTTATCTCCGAAGATAAGATGGAATTTGGTTAGGCCGTCCTGAGACGTTGTGAAACACCACACAGTTAGTAATAGAATGACTCCACAGATTGTGTCATTTGTAGTACATCTTTCTCTTCAGCTTCAAGACCAACAAAATCTTGTGACCCAACAATATTTTGATAATACCATTAACAAGCAGATGGTCAAAGATCTGGTTGACCTTTGAAATTTTGAAATCATATTTTCGGTTATTGTCTTTACTAGCTCCTTTATTGGCGTTTGACAAAGCCTGTGCCTAATTCTCTAAAGACCTAACTAAGGCCTTGCATACATGCGGTCATCTGGCCACTATCTCTACCATATTTTTTTAGCTTCTACTCTGGCTCAACCATGAGGATCTCTGTGTTGGGGTCTCAATAATGCTTTTTCGGCCCAACTGTTCTCGTAGGATCTACTCATATTGCGTAACCCATGTTGCCAACTTGAATAGGTCAGTGCCCTCCATTCCTTCACACTTTTTTTCGGAGTTTGAAACCAAGACCATTCTGTGCGATGTGCACATACTCTAGCTCAAGTAAGGCCAATCTACACTTGATCTTGGCCTTTTCGAAATGTATGGTGTACTACTTCAAAGTTTTTTCGATCATTTGACATAATCTGGCCAAATTGACCATTTCTACTTCAGGCTCAATGTGGTGAATTTGAGTGTGAAACTTGTTTTCCAGTTGCTGCCACCCAGAGTTAGGCAGCAAATCAATATACCACATAAAGGTCATCCCTTTCAAGGCATTGGCAAACAACCTTAACTTCAGAAACTCATTTGCCCCTGCTTCGCCACATTGCACATTAAAGCACCCGATATGCTTCACGGTCAACTAACTGTCTTCTCCCAAGAAGGTTGCAAACATTGGACCTTATATCCCCAAGGATACTTGTATTCCCTGTCCACTTAGTCGAGGTAAGGTTTTCGATATGACAACCTAGTGACACATCTCATAGCTAGGCTAACATGTTCTTGGATAATTTTGTTCAATTAGTCCTGATTCATGACCATTTGGGGCGTTTCTGGTAGAACAATCAGTGGTTGCCTTCTTTACCTCCCCCCCAAACTCTCCTCCAAGAAAGGAGGATTGTTATTTGTTGAATGACCATTTTTGGCCTACTGCACCCTCGGGGGCGACACATATGGAGGAAACATTGGTTGTGGTGCCTCCACAGGTGCTGCTTGTACAGGGGGAAATAGGGGTTGTCTTGCACCCTCTAGTCGGGTTAAAATATTGATTAGACACTCTAATGCCTACCTAGTACAACTAGATTCTTCTCTAACTAGGTCCCCTAGGCCATTAATGAACCTAGAAACCTGTTAGGAGACTTCTTGTGACAATGCCTTAATCGAAGCCTCTGACTCTGAGTTGGATTCTTGTATTTCTTGCCCCCCCCCACCCCGAGCAAAGGCAAATCTTCCTATAGGTTGGGGATGCCAAACCTACATTTTTCAACAATCTCGTGCACTAGAGGCACTTTTGATGAGTCAATTTTGGCTTTTTCATGGGTGTTCGTCATATTGCTACTTGGTATCCCACTAGGTGTGCCAAAAAATATATTTAATTTTTGGATTGTGGTAGTGCCATAGTCCGAATGGACTTAAGATTCAAACACGTACAATCTTACCTATTCAAACTAGTGTGGGTTCTAGAAGCGTGATTATTCAGGCAATTGTAACGAGGCAAAACATTACTTCTAGGTTCTTTTCTATGTCTTGGAGATCAAGGACTTAAATAATTTTTCAACTAATGTAATGGACTAAAGTGTAGAAAGACAACTAAAATGTAAAGTAGTAGAGAAACTAAACTTGAAAGAAGAAAAGATTATTGTACTTAACATTAAATGAAAACGGTAAAGATCATTGGAGTGATGGATTACAGATTAAAGTAAAGTTGCGGCTTGAAAGTAAAATAACTAAGTAGGAAAGAGGCTAGCTTTATGTAGAGTTGTTGTGTTTGACCGAGGATTTTTTCTCTGTAGCTGTGCTTTCATTATTTATAGGAGATGACCTTCAACCGTTGAAGCAATCTTTTTCGGCCATAATTATAATCATGGCCTCTTCCCCTGAGATATGTAGACGTGCACCGAACTCTCTCTAACTGACGGTTCATGAAGTCACATATCCTTATTTTTTAGAATTCTTAGAGTCCTACTTCCTTAATCACCCTGTCAAGTGTGAATTTTCACTTACTCTTTCATGACCATCGAATTGTTTCTACCTGTCACCTCTAGATTTTACTATTTTGGGTATAATCATTGGAGCAATGTATCTAGCCTACTCCTATGAAAGTGCCGCTAAACAATTTACATAGATAAAATCCAGATTTTCAATCTGGTAAGAATTACGTTTTTTTTTATTAATGAAGACTGACTTTTGACAAGATCCAAACCCCTATCCTCTTAGTCAGGTTCAAGAGTTCTGGTCTCCTGACCTCTTAATATGGTATTAACTTTTTGTATTGCAGAAAATAGAGACGCATTATTAGCTAACCACTTTTCCACTCGCCACCGACGTAAAACTAGCAAGGTAAAATATCCATTGCTGCATAGTGTATATGGCTGAAATACATAGTTCGTATCTTCTACAGCCCATGTTGCTCTTGAATGGGTTGTCTTTTTTTATACTTACTTAACAACCGTTTTAAAGGTGGTGATAAAAGAAAAGTAGAGTCAAAACTTGTTGTAATAACGAATGATTGTCTGTGTCCTATGGTAAAGCAAGGATGTGATCCCTTTTCCAAACTTTCTCCTTTTGGATTGCATTTCTTCCCTTTCACAATCTTTGGCTGGTTAGGCCTCTTTGATGCAAAAATTACGTTCATGTAAGGATGGAGATGTGCTAATAAATGGATTTGGATCATCTCAACTTCAGTTTTCTTCTATTCGGATTAAGTTCAATCATCCATCATGTCTCACTCCATATCAATATTGGATAGTAACAACGGGAGTGAAATTCAATAAATTTATCGGTGAAAATTTGAATTTGACTAAAACAGATAAAATTTTGAAAAAGAGAGGATCTGAATCATTTGACAAACTGCAGTTTAGCAAGAGAGTTTTTTGGAGGCAACATGTGGAAAGAAGAGCTCAACCACCTAACAAAGTGATATGCTGCTTTGTCTTTCTGACTTTGACATTTAACCGGAAAGTGGCCGAAGTAAATGACTTTACCTTGGGACCACCGGTCACAATACCTTTTCATTAATATTTTATTGAAAGATCCTTCCATCATGGAAGAGAAAAGATATAAGGTCCATGTGCAGGGTAAGCGTCTTCAGCTTCCAACCCCTTTAAGGAAGGGACCAACTCCTTTAAGGGAGGGATGAATTGAATTCTTTATAAAGCGGAGCAGAATGAACTCTTGTGGACAGAGAAGGAGCAACATTATGGCCTGTGGGCCATGGTCCCTCAAATTTTCAAAATTATATGTTATCCTTCAAAAATTAGGGTTATGTTAATGTAATAGGCAAAAAATTAACTATACCTCCTACAAGAATGATGAATGGATGTCTTTGATACTGAGTGAATTCAGAACTTAAGATTTTCAATCTCCTTCCTGCAAAACGAGCAAACTGCCCAAGATCGAAGTGCTTCGATCGAAGGTACTCTGATGCTTAAATCAGTAATGGGATTGAAACGAATGGAAGAAGACAAGGAGAGTTCTGCGTACCTTTCACTTTGGTTTCTTATGCTTTTTATAGTTGGTTATCCCATTAGGGTTTCCGCGATTTTTAATTCAAGGTGACACACCTTCCTCCAATTCAGCAATGCAGTTTGGAAAGTTGCTGATATTTCTCCAACAATTCCTCCTGATATCTGCAATCTCGTTCATTCAAAATGCTTAAGTTAAAGGCTTCTCTTTATTTTTCTATCTTCTGTTTCAAATAGTTCGATCATAGTGAAAGCCGAGCACTTGTCGAACACATTGATCAACTTGGTTTGGTAAAAGCCGAGCTCATCCATTGCTTTGTCGAACAGTATTGGTTAGTTTGGCTAAGAGCATTTGACCAAATAGTTGATATCTCCATCATGTGCCCTGTCTTGTCAACCTCACGTGAGCTCATTAAATGCCATAACACATGTAATAATGGGGGTCAGCCCCTTCATTTGCCCCCAGAAAATGTCTGACAGACGCTTTTCGTCTGCCAGCCATTTTTTGTCTTTTCATCATCATTACGTGTTTCTGTGCCATCCCCCTAGTTTGGCGGTACGCTTTAGCATTTAAATATTGCCCTTTAGAATTCTTCTCTTTTATAAACAGTTTCTCTTCGTACCTCTATCTACCTTGCCTTCTTGCCTATAGATCCATCTCTTTTCCTGTATCTTTGCTATTTCTGCACTTCTTCTTCTTCAATGGCCCCTCTCACACCCTCTTAAATTCATGCTTTCAAAATTAAATACAACATTCCAGACGACATCGAGGTGAAGGTTGCTGGCAAAGACGAATATACACTCGAGCGATCACCGAAGGCTGTGTGCGCTTCCCTCTTGACCCATTACTCCTCTGGGTTCTATCAGCCATGAAGTTATGCCCAATCCAGTGCTGCTCCAACTTCTTTAGAATAGTGATGGGTGTGATCGCTTTAAACAAACTTCTGAACTTGAGCTTGAGATTATGGGAAATTCTGTACTACTACATAATCAAGGCTGTGGGAGATAACTTTTATTTGGCTGTGAGGAAGAAAGATCGTTACCTGGTTACCCATCTCCCAGATTCGAACAAAGGTTATGAAAATGACATTATATTTGTTTCTGGAAGATGGGAGTATTCTGTCGGGGCTACTCCTTCTTATTGATGTCCCTATGAAGAAGGTGCTTCAGATATCTGAACCTTTTTCTCTTCAAAAATATTTTATTTTATTTTTTACCCATGTTCTGATTCAAGTTCTCTAAGTGTAGGAGAAACTGTCAAGGGTCGAATTCCTAAATCCTCTATGAAGATAGACGAGCTCAAGAGAGTTTGAGATTTTAATGAGTCCTGTTCTGCCGAGCCGCACACACACGCTGCTCGGATATACTCCAACCTACACGTCATTCATTGCCGTACCGAACTGACCCAACGACATACTGGCTGCAGATCGGGAGACAATCCAGATTGCTCGGGAACAGACTCCTTGATCCAAGAAGAAGTCTTCTCTTGCAGCTTCTGGGCACAGGACGGTAAAAAAACTTTCTTGATTTTTTATCAATTGTCGAACCAACCCCTTCTACTGAACTGACTCCAACTACATCAGTGATGCCGATTTCTATTCTTAAGGAACCTACTTCAGAGGTTCTAGTTGAAACTTCTTTACCTAATGATGTTGATCTACTGACCAGTGGGCAAGTAGATTTAGTTCAGACCATTGAGACTTCAGTTCCGGTTAAGCTAGACCCTCCAGATTCTGTCCGTTCCCCTTCTCCACAAGATGATTCCATTTTTGAGCTCGCCGAAGACCAAGCTCCAAAGAAGTGAAAGATTGCCGAGATCGAAGTGAGTCCCTCCCCTAAACCAGCAAATCCTCTTTTTAGACCAGTTCTTAGGGCTAATAGGAGGGAGATTACTGCAAAGGACTCAGCAATAAAGGATTTCAATGTTGCGATTGGTATTGCTCGGGGAGTGATCTTGCCACAGGACCTAGCTATGAACGAGGCTCTGATTGATGACGAAGTGTCTTGTCAAACTATCCAACATATGGTTCTGGTAATTCTCTTTTCACTATGTTCTTTCCCTTTTTTTTTTTGAAAACTTTTTTCTAAGTCTTCTTCCCATTCTTTAAGAGTCTGCAAAAAGTCTATGAGGTCGGGGCTAGGATAGCCAGAAAGGACAAGGCTATGAAAGATGTTATCCACGCCTGAGCCTCGGCCTTGGTAAAGAAGGAATTGATGGATGAAGAATACTCCAAGCTCTATGAGGAAGTTTCAACGCTCAAAATCATAGCCTAACAGAGGAGAATAAGAAGCTTTCTTCAGAAGTCAAAAAATTAAAGGAATTTGAACATGAGTCCATCGTATAACTTTCTCAATCACAGCTGGACTGCTATAGCTTTCTGGAAGAATTTGATCAATTCAAAGCTGATGCAAAGTGGAGAGAGGACGCCATATATGACGAGAGGATCGAGAAGGCCGAAAGTGATCTTGCCTTACAGATCCCTCAACTTCAAGACGCTTTTTTCAGCAAGGGATGGTGTGCTGCTCTAGTTGCTGCAGGGGTCCCTGCTTCTTCTGAACTTTTCTCCAAGCATTCTCTACCAAGTTCTTCATAGCCTCCAGCCCCCTGAAACACTTGAGAGATTTTAATTTTTGTTAGTTCAGATGTAAACATTCAATGATCTGTATAACTTTTTTGAAGTATGAATGCAAAATACTTTTTGGCTTTTCTGTTATTTCATTGCATGCTTTGAAAAAATATGACTTTCCAAGTCTTTTTGTTTAGCTCTTTTTCTTGGGTTCGGTCCCTTAATAGAGCCCAAGTATTCTTAGAATAATTTAGCTAGCTCTGGAAGTTAGGGCCCTTGTTCATCCCTTTCTAAAGAGCTCGGACCCTCACTAAGGACCTGTATACTTAGAAAACATTTTGATAACTCGCGAATTATGGCCCTGCTTAGCCTTTCCTCAATGCGTTCGGCCCCTTAATAGGAACCTTTAGACTCAGAAATTTTTTTGACAACTCTTGAAGTTATGACTCTTGCTCAGCCCTTCTTCGAAGAGCTCGGTCCCTTAGTAGGTTCCTCAAATACTTGGGAAAAAATTCTTATAACTCTTGAAGTTATGGCTCTGGTCGGTCCTTTTTTAAAGAGCTTGGTCCCTCAATAGGGGTCTTTTACACTTAGAAAAATTCTTATAACTCTTGAAGTTATGGCTCTGGTCGGCCCTTCTTCAAAGAGCTCGGTCCCTCAATAGGGGTCTTTTACACTTAGAAAAATTCGTATAACTCTTGAAGTTATGGATCTGCTCGGCCTTTCTTCAAAGAGCTCGATTTACCGTAGAGTTACTCTCAGTCCCCTTGGGTATCTAAGAGTGTTTTCTATCCTGCACCGACCCGCCAATCTAATTGGACTCCAATCCATCCCTAATCAGCTTACATGGTCATGCATAGCTGAGGGCTTGTATTAGATCGGGTGACTACGCCTGATTTAAGTGTATGACTTCTATCAGGATTTTTTTTGCCTCCCTGCCTTAATAGTAGGACATACATAGCCAAAAGAGATTTGGAGGTGAATCTTCAGAAATCTTTATTAATAACTTCAATTCATGTTGGTACAATTGCTAATGGTTTCCTGTCTCTTAAGGGTTACCCTTAAGTTTTCGAAGGTACTTCGGAGTTCTATTTAAAAAGGTACTTTTTTAAAAAAAATAGAACCTTCTAAGGTTGGCTGAGTTCTAGGGGTGTGGCACTGCCCTATGGTCCATAGTTTTGAGCTCATAATACCCACTGTCCCCTACTCGGGCTATTCTGTATGGGCCTTCCCAGTTTTCTCTTAGCTTGCCATGCGTTGGGTTTTTAGCTAATCTCAGTACATGTCTAAGGACTAAATCTCCAAGTGTGAAAGGTTGAGGGCTAACTTTCTTGTTATAAGCTCGGGGCATTTGATGCCAATAAGAAGCTATCCTTATAGCTGTCTGTTCTCATTTCTCTTCTGCTAGATGAAGATTGCGGGTGATGATGGTTTCGTTACTGTTGTTCTCAACTAGCTCGGTTCTTAGGGTCGATAAGTCGATCTCTAATAGAATTACTTCTTCCATCCCGTAAGCGAGAGCAAAGGGGGTTTCTGTAGTTGAGCGCCGAGGTGTGGTTCGGTACGTCCACAAAACATTTGGCAACTCGTCTACCCATCTCCCTTTAGCATTTTCTAACCTTTTCTTGATTCCATCCAAGATTGTCTTGTTGGAGATTTCTACTTGTCCATTACTTTGAGGGTAAGCTAGGGTGGAATAGTGGTTTCGAATTCTGTACTGCTGGCAGAAAGCTTTGAAGGGTCCACTATCGAATTACGTGCCATTGTTAGAAACAAGGGAGTGTGGAATACCGAACCTGGTGATGATGTTCTTCCAGACAAACTTCCTTGTATCCATATTCCTGATGTTGACTAGGGGCTCAGCTTTTACCCACTTGGTGAAATAATTTGTTGCAACTAGAAGGTACTTCTTATTGCCAACAGCCCGAGGTAAAGGACCTACAATGTCTAATCTCCATTATGCGAATGGCCACAGGCTCGCCAATGGCAACAATTCCTGAGATGGTTTTCTTGGTATCAGTGAGAATTTCTAACATTGTTTGCATCGCCTAATAAATTGTTGAGCATCCTTTTGCATGTACGACCACTAAAATCCTTGAGAGATAGCACGGTGAGCTAGAGATCTTTCACTTGTATGAGCTTTGCAACTTCCTTCATGTATTTCAGTTAGAAAGTCATGAACTGTCTTTGGATGTACACACTTTAGATACGGGCCTCCAAACGAGTGTCGATAGAGCTCATCTCTTGGAGACAACCAGAATCGGGCTGCTTTAAGACGCAGCTTATAAGCTTTCTTCTTATCTTCGGGCAAGTCACCACTCTTCAAGAAGTCGATAATTGAATCCATCCAACTTGGCTCAGTTTCATTAAACAAGACCTCGTCAGGTCTGGTTGACAGAATACTCGGCTCGGATTGGAACTCAATGGTACTAGATCTTTCATTTTCTTGGTCAATGGCTGAGGCTAGTGTACATAAGGCATCAGCATGCGAGTTCTTTGCCCTTCCGACCTGCTGGATCGAGTACTCTGGTATTTTGCATAGTTCATTTTCTACAATGGCGTGATATGCCATCATCCTTTGTTGCATACTCTCCAATTATCTGGTTCACCACTAGTTGTGAATCAGAAAATACTTGGAGTTTCTTTGCCCCCAGTTCGACTGCTAACCTTACTCTAGCTATCAGAGCTTCATACTCAACTTCGTTGTTTGAGGCCTAGAAGCCAAGCCTGATGATTTTCTCCAAAATACAACTATCCAGATTCACTAGAATGAGGCCGATGCCAGCCCCCTTTTGATTTGAAGATCCATTCACAAATAAGACCCAACCACTGTCAGACTCCGATTTTTGACTATCAGACTGCTCATCCTTGTTTGAGCTATTTTTAGGATAAAATTCTGCGATGAAGTCTACCATTACTTGACCTTTGATTGCCTTCCTCGGCTTATACACCACGTTGAACTCCCTGAGCTCGACAGCCCATTTAGCAATATGTCTCGACAGGTTAGCTTTCTGGAAGACTGTGTTTAGCAGCGATCGGTGAGTACTACGATTTGGTGAGCCTGGAAGTAATGTTTGAGTTTCCTAGCCGAGCCGACTAGTGCGAGTGCGAGCTTCTCCAATTTAGTGTATCTCGATTCCGCATCTAGAAACATCTTGCTTACATAATAAACAGGCTTCAATTTTTCATAATCATTCCTCATCAAGGCTCCACTTATTGCGTGATTCGATACAGCTAGGTAGAGAAAAAGTCTTTCTTCGGGTAATGGGGTTGAAAGTATTGGTGGAGAGGTTAGGTATACTTTCAGGATTAAAAATGCCTCCTCGCACTCTTGACTCCAAAGTGCCCCTTTCCTTCCTTTGATTGATTGGAAGAAAGGACGACACTTGTCTGATGCTCAGGATATGAATCTTCCCAACACAGCTGCCATCCCAGTTAGCCTCTGTACTTCCTTTACTATCCGAGGTGACTTTAGTTCTGTAATCGCCTTCACCTGATCGAGGTTTACCTCTATATCTCGGTGTGTGATCAGGAATCCAAGAAATTTTCCCGATCCGACCCCAAATGCACACCTTAAAGCGTTTAATTTCATCTTGTACCTTCGCAGAACATCGAATGTGATTCTCAATTCATAGCAGTGACTATTGGTCCTTCGACTCTTCACAACTATGTCGTTGATATAGACCTCTATAGTATTGCCTATCATGTGTGAGAACATCTTTGCGACCAACCTCTGATATGTCATTCCTACGTTCTTCAACCCAAAAGGCATCACCCTATAACAGTATATCCCCTCAGGTGTTATAAAAGTGATTTTTCCTTGATCCTCCTCGACAAAAGGAATCTGGTGGTATCCTTTGTAGGCATCTAAAAAGCTCATTTGCTCATGCTTTGCAGTTACATCTACAAGTTAGTCTATCTTAGGTAGGGGGAAGTTGTCTTTAGGACAGACCTTGTTGAGGCCGGTAAAATCAACACAGACTCTCCATTTCCCATTCTTCTTTTTAACTACCATAGTGTTTGACAGCCAGGTCGGATATTGAACCACCCTAATTGCTTGGGACTCAAGCGGACCTGCTACTTCCTCTTTTACCGCATCCTGATGCTGAGGTGCCAACCTCTTGAGCTTTTGCTTGACTGGCTTAACGCTAGGGTTGATGTTTAACCGATGACATGCCATTTCGGACGGTATACCAAGCATATCACTCGTGCTCCAGGCAAAAATATTGTCATATTCTCGTAAAATGGTACAAGCTCTTTTTTCTGCCCGGGAGTGAGGGCTGTTCCCAACATTAAGTACTTTTCTGAGTCTCCATCCTTGTCTAAAGATACTTTAGTCAAGTCTTCTATTGTTCGGTCTGTCACTTCCTTTTTCGTGCCTAAATGTACTTTAGGGATTTTCATGACAGCTTGTTCGATAGAGTCGACTGAGTTGTCAGGTGTTGATTGCTATTTGGCCTTTTTGGCTGTTGGGCTCCTCTATTGAACTTCTATTCTGTCTTTGGGTTTGACCGAGGCCAGTAAACACGTTCTGGAACTAACCTGGTCCCCTCAGATGTTTACTAGTCCCTCCGACGAAGGGAATCTCAGCATCTGGTGGTAAGTTGATGGTACCGCTTTCATGTCATGTAACCAGGACTGGCCCATTATCGCATTATAAGCCAAGAATGTATCGACTACCAAGAATTTGGTTATTATACAAACTGGTCCAGTTTTTACAAACAGTGTGATCCTTCCCCTAGTAAGAACTGTTTTTCCACTAAAACCAATCAGTGGTACATTTGAAGGCTTCAGATTCGTCTGCTTGAGGCTGAGCTTTTCGAAGAGATCCATGTACATTATTTCTGAGGAACTCCGTGGATCGATCAGAACTCGCCTCACATCGTAGTTGGCGATCCTGAGAGTGACGACTAACGCATCGTTGTGTGGACGATGAACCTCGACCAGATTCTACTCGGTGAAGCAAATAGCCTCGGCTGATTCCTCCATCTTAATTCTTTTGTTCCTCACCTTCAGGGTTAATCGCAATTGGTAGACTTCCCTATCTTTGGCGGCTTTTTGAATGTACGACCTCACAGCATTATTCGTTGACATTTGTGGATTCGTCGTAGCGTGTATTACATCTATCACCCAACTGAGGTGTTTTGATCTACTTTTGGTTTGGTTCTCCCTCCATTGGTCCTTGCCCCACCTTCGATGAACTCGACAAGATGCCCAACCTAGACTAGTTCCTCTTAGTGTTGCTTCAGAGACTAACAGTTCTTGATCATATGACCCACATCTCGATGATATGAACATCTTTAGTTTGGGTTCCTTTTCAAAGGATCCCCTGTTAACTTGTTGGGCCACTTAAAAAATGGCTTTGCTTTGATCTGATTCAATATCTTGTAAATTGGTTCTTTAAACAACGTGTTTACCCCGAGAAAGGGGACTTCTGGGGGTAACCTTCCTTCTCATTCCTCCTTCCGACCTCTTTGCTCAGTTAGGACTGCTTGTCACGACCGAACTGCTTCCTGACTTGATGTTCTTTTATCACATCTCTGGATAAGTCATCATAGACTTTGACATATTTCTAGATTCTAGCCATCAATTCTTCCAGATCAGTGGCTGGCCTCCTAGTAAGTGATTGATACAGAGGGTTCTCCTTTGGCAACCCGATTTTGAAAGACAAGATTACAATTTCGAGATTACATCCCTCAACCTCATTCATCGTCTCCCAATAACGATGAGCATACTCTCGCAAAGTTTCATTATTTTTCTTCTTCAAAGTCAACAGAACCCCAACATCTTTAGGCTGTTTACTACTCGTAATGAACCAAGCTGTAAACTGCTCGGCCAATTGTGACCATCCGTTAACTTAATCCTTTGGCAAACCGTCGAACCACTTCATGGCCGACTCTCCCAGGCTGCTAGGAAAAATGGTGCAAAGTAAGGGTTCGTTTCTTTGGTGAATGGTCATCCATTATCTATAATTCCTGATATGAGAGGCCAGATCGGTCTTTCCATCATAAAGTCTAAAATTTGGGACGACGAACTTGCTCAGGATTCTCCCATTTTCGATCCATGTAGTGAAAGGTGACGACTCCGAGCTGTCTCTATATTCTCCTATCGTTCTTCTGGCTAGGTCCCTTACCGATATCTATTTTGGTCATTTAAGACGGTTGTTGAGCTCCTTAGTGATGTATTGCTTCCAGGCGTCATCCTCCTAGATTCGAGGTTTCTTTTACTGGTACTTATCGTCATTAGGATTCTTGGTTCTGACATGGTTCTTTTCGAGACATTCTCGTTGGCTGTCTCTCCCTTGCTTATCTTTCTTGGACATCTCCTTCAGCTTGGCTTTCAATTCTTCGTTTTCCTTTATCAGGTCCTTTTTCCTGGCATAAGATTTTTTGAACAACTTGTCATGAGCATCAAGTCGGTCCTGCAAGGATTAGACTAACTTTGCCAGAGAGTGGTTTTCCCCCTCGGCACGGAGGGATTCACCACGGTCTTATCCACGTTGGTTCTGATTCGTGGTTCATTTGTGACGTGCTGAGGATACCTTGTCATCCTCATGGGGTCTAGATGGGTTTTTGTCAATACGTAACCTAGCGTTGCTATCAAATGGAAGTGATACAGGATTTGAATTTCCCATAGTGAAGCTGCCTACAGGCGATCCAATGGCACTTTTGAGTTTTGATATCGTAGCTTTTCTTTTCGAATGATGAAAATCTTCCCACAGACGGCACCAAAAAATGTAAGGCAAAAAATTAATGATATCTCCTACAAGAATGATGAATGGATGTCTTTGATACTGAGTGAATTCAGAACTTAAGATTCCTAATCTCCTTCTTGAAAAACGAGCAAACTGTCCAAGATCGAAGTGCTTCGATCGAAGGCACTCCGATGCTTAAGTCAATAACGAAATTGTAACGAATGGAAGAAGACAAGGAGAGTTCTGCGTACCTTTCACCTTGGTTTCTTCTGCTTTTTATAGTTGGTTATCTCATTAGGATTTTCATGATTTCTGATTCAAGATGACACACTTTCCTCCAATTCAGCAATGCAGTTTGGGAAGTTGTTGATATTTCTCCAACAATTCCTCCTGATATCTGCAATCTCGTTCATTCAAAATGCCTATGTTAAATGCTTCTCTTTATCTTTCTATCTTTTGTTTCAAATAGCTCGGTTATAGTGAAAGTCGAGCACTTGCCAAACACATTGATCAACTCGGTTTGGTAAAAGCCGAGCTCATCCATTCTTTGCCGAACAGTATTGGTTAGTTTGGCTAGGACCATTTGACCGAATAGTTGATATCTCCATCACGTGCCCTGTCTTGTCAATCTTACGTGAGCTTATTAAATGCCATAACACGTGTAATAATGGGGGCCAGTTACTGCAGTTAAATTTGCATATCAATAAATAGTATCCGAAAACTATTTTTTTAGAAGAGTTTTAAAAAATTATTGTTATTTTTTGTATTGCAAAACTTGTTTGGTTATATGATTTCAAAAATAGTTATACGAAATAGAAAACAATAAAACTTGTTTGGATAGTAACACCCATAAAACAATGAAAATAAAAATGTGGTGTTGGTGTAAGTATGGTGGTGATGGAAGGTGGCAGTGTAAGGGGGTGGTGATGGGAATGTGGTGGGGGTGGGTGGTGGTGGTGGTGATGGTGGGGTGTGGTGGAAATGTGGTGGTAGTTTATAAATTCTGGAAATGTTATTTCCAAAAAACAAATAAAACAGTCTTAACTTGTTCTATAAACTTAATCACTTTTTGTTCTTAATTTTCAAAAAAAAGAAACGAAAAATAGTTGCTCAAACAACTTTTTTCCTAGAAATTGTTTTTGAAAACAGAAAAATAATTTCTGAAATGTAAACTAAACAAGACCTAGGTTTTTAATTTTACTTTACTTGGATTCCTCGAGTTTTACCTAAATCCTACATATATAAGGTTCAAAGTCGCCAAGGACATGAATTTGAGAATCTCTCTCTCTCTCTGGTTTTGGTCCTTGTTTTGCATTTTGTAGAGACATGGTGAAATTAAGTTACACTCGGGCAGTATGCGATGACACTAATTTGAAAATGGGCACTACAACAAAATGGTTTTCGTGGGACTTATATTGACCAGCGAAAAATTTCTCGGGCAATTGTCAAGTATTCCCAATTAAAAACCTATGCCACAATCAATTGGGATACCTTTACCTGGTAAACTTCCCCCCTAAAAAATTCTTATTTTAATAGTTTTGCTTATAAAAGGTTTCCCTTTTAGAGGGTACCAGATTGAAAGCTCAAAAATCTACCAAAAAAAAAAAAAAATTGATAAAGAAGAATTTGAATAGTCAATATAATACTTCATTCATGACCTCCACAAATGTACAATTGAAGCAAAATACATCAACCATCACTTTTGTCCAGGTATTACGGTCTCATTGTACAAGCAGCCCTGAAAAACAAAATTGAACAACAATGAATCGTTTAGCTCATATGCAGCAAACCCTTTCAATAGTAATTGAACACCAATAGCATCTAAAAGAGGTGCAAAGGAAGAGGTGAAGTTAACTACAAGTATTGTATGCACGAGGAAATCAAAAAGACACAGTAATGTCGATGGACAGCCTGGAAGCAAACCACTAATTCACTTGGATGCATGGTTAAACACTAATTCACTCATCACATTAATATTCTATAAGAAGCAACACAGTAAGAATTAAAGAGATCAGAACCTTACGGATCTAGAATTCCCATAAGCCATGGCACTCTTAGACAAAATTCACATCTACTTCGAAATTTGGGCTTCAGAAAAGCTTTCTGTACCATGATGAGAAAAGACACATATAACAAATAATATAACTTACGAAATTATTGACAAAACAACAAAATGCATATTTTTATAGTCTTCAGTATAATGAAAGAACAAAAGGTCTGTGAATGAGACCATGAATCAACAAAAAATAATCAGTAATGAGACCTAAGCCAGAGGTGTCTTCAGTAGGTATCATGTGAAGAAATGAAAAAAAAATTGAATCAACTTGAGATTACAGTACTAGAAAGTCTATTCTTTTTAGACGTTTGAATTTCTCTTGTCAATTCTTACACTGCTTCAAGAGAATATACTTATTTTCCACTTCAATTGAAACAGAACAAGTCAAACCAAAACAACAACAATTATATTTGAACTGTATGTATAACTGATTATGTTAAAATTGTATGCCCTGCCCATTATCTGAAATTTCATAATCTCCTGTCATGATCAAAGAAACCAAAAAAAATGAGCTGAACTTATTATTCTCGCCATTCATAAGTCCAATCATGTCTAGCAGATAAAGAAGAATATAAAGAGAAAACAGAATCATACTGAAAAAAAACTGTTACGAGAGAGAGAGAGAGAGAGTTACCAGGAGGTGGACGGTTTCCAGGAATCTGAAAGCTCACAAGAAGATTCTGAAACATCTCGAGCTCCTCGATCCACCTCGCCTGCTGCGTTTGTAGCTCTTCTACCGTACTGTTCATTTCCCTCATCTCCTCTCTAAGCTCGTCGATTGCAGCTTGGAACCGTTGATTATCTTTCTCTGCTACCTCAGCACTCAATCTAGCACTCTCCTCCACTGCAGCACAATTAGGGCCAGATCGAGGGGTGCCATAAGCTTTCCCTCGTGTCCTAGTCCACGTACATATCCTGATCTCGTGCCGAGGACCTCACAGTTGTTGAATCACTCTGGTGACCACCATCCGACGTGGACAAAGTTTCTCGAGTAATGCTACTGATCAATTTTTTGGATCAAATTTGAAATTCAAATAATATGGTAGTCAACTTTAATTTTTTTATTTAGTGTCATGTAATTTAGGCCTTAATAAAGACTCAAAATAATATGATATCATGTCTTTGGACTTTAAAATTAGTCCCCAAATTTGGTCACATTACTGATGTTTTTTACATCGAATGAGCACATTTTTTAAAAGAAGAATGTTAGACAGATTTAAAAATTAAATTTAAAAATTAAATTTGATGATGTGGTTGTTGATGTATACCAGTCATGTCATCAGTTTCTTTTCAAAAAAAATAATTCAAATTTTATAGAAGAGATTAGATTGTACTCTCTCCATCGATCGACTCAAATCCTTCCCTTTTCCCTCTTCCCTCACTAACGCCTTCTCCCTTCCCTTTCACTAAATCAAACACCGCCGACCACGATCAACAACCATAGGATTTCTTTATGGACATACCCAAAAACTGGGCTTCACAACTTCGACGCCGACACCGACTAAGGACCCAAATCTAGCCTTTGAAAATCTTGCTGTTCACATGTTTTCTTACTCCACGAGGTCACGCTTCTCCTCCCCGCTTTACCTCTTCGCTGAAGTAGAGAATCGTTCGAAGCCTTTGGAGTAAGCAATTGCTTCGATCAAGATTTTTGTAAGTGTCCCCATCTCTTTTTTTTCTTTGTTGCTTTACTGTTACAACATATTGCTTTATTGTTATGAATTTCTCAAGCCTAGATTTTTTACTAATGATTAATTATGTCTATTGTTTTAGGATGTCTTAGATGTGAATTCATTGAAGAACTGATTTTTTAATAAGTTTATTGCATCCTTTTACTTTTTAATATTCTATCTATTTATTTTTGTTGGTGATTTTGGAGTATAAACATATTATTTTTCTTGTGATATTTAGGCATATATTGTGTTTAAGAAATCTTTGATTAATCAATGAGGCACTTGCTGGGGTTAATTTTTATTAGAATAAAAGGAGAATGTTCAAGTAGTTTGCAAATGATTGATAAAAATGTTGAGACTAAATTACAAAATGTGGTTGACGTAGATGAGCCTAAGGTTAGAATGATGTTTGAAAGTGAAAAAAAGTTGTTTGACTACTACACAGACTATGACAAGCGATTGGAGTTCCTAGTTAAGATAAGATCATCAACAAAAGGAGATGATGGTGAATTGAAATATTTGACGGTTTGTTGTTCTTGATCACGAAAGTCAGAGTGCAATTCCAAAAATCCTTTCAAACTGTGTCCAAACATCAGAACATGTTGTAAGGATAAGGTCCTAGCAATTTTATGTGCTGATAGAAAGTGACGATTGAATACTATCATACTTGATCATAACCATGAGGTGAGTCCAAGCAAAGCTCGATTCTTTCGTTGCAATTGAGTGATGGGACCAAATGTAAACATAAAGCTTGAATTGAAATATAGGGCAAGGATTAGAATAAATAAAATTTTTAATTCATTTGTGGTTGAAGTAGGGGGAGTATGAGAATATATATTTTTTAGAGAAGGATTGTGGGAACTACTGTAAACCCCCACACTCTTATCTTTATATAACAAATAATCATTTCTTTTGAAATGTTAATATGAAAATATTTGAGTAAATAGTAGTTAAAACTTAGTTTTAGCTTGTAAATATATGAAATTGTTGTAATAGAACTTGTACTAAATAGGTTTAACGTACAAATGTATGTGGCATATGTTTCGGATGGTTGTGGAGCGAATTGGAATGGGTTGAAAATGAAGAAGGAAGGATTTGTAGAAAAACAGGCAAAACTTTTCGGAAGGTCAAGGGTAAATGCTAATTCAGTGGGCAAAACCTTTCGGAAGGTCGATGAAAACCTTCCGGAAGGTTAAAATAATGTTCTTCCGGAAGGATAATGGTAAAGTTTGTCCAGTAGGCAAACCTTCCGGAAGGTCAATGAAAAACCTTCTAGAAGGTTTTCCAAAAATCTGAAATTTTAAGTCGCGAACAACCGGTCTTCCTTCCACTATAAATACTTAGGGACAACTCCTTTAGCCCCATTTCAACATCTCTAACCCTAGGAAACCTTAGAGAGGAAGAAAGAGAGGGAAAAACATAAGATCAAAAGGGATTTGCACATTGGATTGGATCAAAGCCTAAATTTTCAAGAACACCAATGTAGGGGTTCCTTCCTTTCTTGTTCATTGAGGCTAGGGCATGTATGTATATGTATGTTTCCACTCTTAATCATATGTATATGCTATGAAATCATAATTCCTTGAGATTTTTGCAATCATTACCATGCTTTAAACAAAGCTATGGTTATATAACCTTGAAATTTCTTTTCTTGTCATAAAACTCTAGTTTTCAAAAGAGATGAATTTTTCTCTTGATTCTTCATTTATTCTTGATTTTGAAACTCTAGTGCTTTGTGTTGAGTAATAAAATGGTATTTATGATGTTCTCTTGCTTAATTTTTTAAATTGTTCTATTGAAAAAATGCCGATGAAATTGGGGATTTATGATTTACTTATGATTTGAGAATTTGGTTGGAATTGCATCTCTTGTATGGTAGTTGTGATGGACTTGAATTGCATTCGAGCACTGCCGTAGAGTGTTAGAGGTTAGTCTATCCTAGTGGGGGTGAGATGGTTTCTTAACACTTGTAGTAGTTTGTTGTTTGTGAGAGCAACCACTATTGTTCACGTAAGTTCGAGGCTTAGGGATGGTATACCTTTCCTGGGAAGGATTCGTCAATGTCGTGAGAGACGGTATACACCGTTCCTAAAGTGGTTTGTGTGGTTATGATTGAGTGAACGAAGTAGAGTCATTGTGCAGATTCATGGGAAGCAACCAACATACATAAGAATATGAGATGACATTACTGAACGATTATTGTTATTGTGTGAAATTAGTTTCCTACAAGAGCTTGTGGAGGTATGAGCCTCTACAAGAACTTGTGGGAAATGGTTTATGGTTGGAAATAGTTTATTGTATCAAAAACGATTTTCTATAAGAGCTTGTGAAAGTATGAGATTCTACAAGAACTTGTGGGAAATGGTTTATGGTTGTAAATGATTTGTTATTTGTAATTTGACGTTATTACTTCACTTAATTTATTGCTATTGTGTATACTTGAGATCTATTGAAATGTTCTTGTTTTCTTTCAAAAATTAATATATTATATTTGCGAAATGAAACCGACTTGTTTTACATATTTTTTAAACCTTGTTTGAGTTTGGGAGGAATGTTGCTACAAAGTTTAGTGCTCATCCCCTACAAAAAATATATTTACAGATTACGTGTTAGATGAGGAGCTCAGAGTCGATGAATAGGTGCATTGGTAAGCTCTGTTAGACGGGCACGTGGAAACTGAGGTGAATGCTTAGGGCTATACTCTCCTAGGTGCTAGACTAGGAATTCATTTGAGACTCGGTGGAGTCTAATATTTTTGTTATTCCACTGCAAGTTAAATTTGATTCTTTTGGATGTAATTGCCATGGTTGGACATATTTTTTTGGGATGATGTTGTAAATATTAGATATGATGAATGTATTTTTATTTATTGATGGATTATATTAATTGCTCCCATGATGTGAATGGTTTAAATTGTAATGTCGTCCAACGTGATTTTTGGGGTGTTACAACTACATTGGAAAAATAAGGCATTTACAGCTTGGGAAGGAGATGCTTCTACGATACAGAATTATTTCTTAAAGATGCAAGGTGAAAATGCAAACTTCTTTTATGCAATGGATTTGGATGATGAGGGTCGGTTAAGAAATGTGTTTTGGGCTGATGCAAGGAGTAGGGCTACATATGAGGAATTTGGTGATGTTATTGCGTTTGATACAACATATTTGACAAATAAGTATGATATGCCCTTTACTCCATTCATAGGTGTTAATCATCATGGGCAGTCAACTTTGCTTGGATGTGGTTTGATCTCATACGAAAACTATTAGTTGGCTATTTCAATCATGGCTTACATATATGTCTAGGAAAACTCCACGTTCCCTAATAACTGACTAGGACAAGGCCATAAAGAAAGTAGTTGAGAATGTTTTCCCTAATGCTAGGCATCGATGGTGCCTATGGCATATCATGAAGAAATTGCTTGAAAAGTTGAGAGGTTATAAGCAGTATGAATCCATCAAAATTTTCTTGCAAAGAGTCGTTTATGATTCATTAAGTTGTATTGAATTTGAGGAAAGTTAGAATGGAATGATTGAGAAGTACATGCTACATAACAATGACTGGTTGAGTGGACTGTACAGTGAGAGGCGTCGTTGGGTGTCGATCTTTGTGAAAGATACTTTTTTGGTGGAAATGTCTACCATACAACAAAGTGAGAGTATGAATTCATTCTTTGTTGGGTATGTCAACTCTAAGACTACCTTAAAGCAATTCGCCGAACAATATGAAAATGCTTTGAAAAGTAAGGTGGAGAAGGAGAATGAGGTCTTTCTCTTTGCAAGTCCATTGTGTAACCTATTATGATATGCAGAAAAAATTTCAAAGGTATAAAACATCTCAAAATTTAAGGAGTTCCAAAGTGAATTGATAGGGAAGATGTATTGTGATTTGAGTTCGGTCAAAGTGAATGACTTGATTTCTGAATATGACATATTTGAGGATATAATGATTGAAGAGAAAAGAAAGAGTGTAAATTTCAAGTTTTTGTTTAATGAAAAGGATTGTGAAGTGATGTGCAATTGTCACTTGTTTGAGTTTAGAGGAATATTGTGCAGGCATGCCGTGGCAGTGTTAACGCGTAGAAAGATTTACTTACTTCCTAATAAATACATCGTACAGAGATGGAGAAAGGATGTGAAAAGATGTCACACAAAGATTAAAATTAGTTATGACTGCTGGAGTGTCACACCTGAAGCACAATGATTAGATAAAATGTTCAATGCTTTATTGAGGTTGTAGACTTGGCAGTAGATTCTGAAGATAAGTGAACATTTGTGATGGATTGTATACATGATCTAAAGGAGAAATTACATAAATACGAAGGTGGATCTACAAGTTATGAATCAAGTCCCAACTCAACTATTGATAGAAACTCTGGTGGTGATGTAAATGATATATTAAAGGAGAGGAATATACTTATTCCATTGGCAGTTCGAAGCAAAGGTTGTCCACCATTCAAAAGGAAGCAATCAAAAGTGGAGCAAGCTGCCATGAAAAGAAGGAAATGAAAAAAAGGCGGTATCTCATGGAAATTATACCACTAAATTAAAATTATTTACATTCTTTGTAACACTTATTATTTATTATTTAATTGATATTTTATAGGATTCCCTCCCAACTAAAAGTGATGCCATTGGTCATATTGATGGTCAACCGACTAGTAAAGTGGTTAACGTATTTGGAACACAAGAGAACATTGTTGTGATGGTATGACATAACCATCATTTTTGGACTTGTAATATATTTTTTTTTTTATTGTATTGGTTAATTTCATACTTGGAATTAACTGTAATGTAGGATTCAAAAATTATCCAAAGTGGTAATTTTGCCGAAAGTGATGGTAATACTCCAATTTGCCTCTTTATAATGTAAGTTGTGAAAGTTTATTTGTAATTAATATGTTGTAATTTTGTAGTAATCTGTTATAATTTTGTTATGATAGAACAATTTGGCCTTATTATGGGGAGTCGCTCAAAGAGGTCATGAAAACCAATCATATAGGATGGAAAACTATTTCATGGTTAGCAATCTGACATTAGTTTTAGAGATTCTATATCTTTTTTTTTGTTCATACTAAATGTCAATTTATGAACTTTTTTGTTTTTGTTGGTTTAGAATAACCAATATCATCCTTGGAATGGTAAATATGACATGCAACATATGCCTTCTTCTAGCTCAAAAGAAGTAATAGACAATCCAGAATTGCCAGCTCTGTCTTCAACATCACCGTCAAATGACAAATAGATTTGGTAAGTTGGAAAGCATTCTATAAAAAGTCTTTGTCATTTATTCAAGAGTTGAGTTTTTATTTTTTCCTATGACAGGTATGTAAAGGAGGAACCCTTCATCAAGATGTGCAAGATGAAGATTGTAGTATTTTGTGTCCTTGTGTTACCCAAAATTGAGTTGTTCTATTATTTTTGGGTACTCATGATTTTATAATAGGACTTAAGGGTTGTATTTTGCAACGACAATTTTATTTTAAACAATTGTTCAATGAATTATTTGTTGGATTTTTTTTTCAAACATGTGATCTTTGGGAATGGTTTCTTATAATTGAACGACAACTAAGCAATTTTTCTATAATTTATGGGGACATGTGATGCCCTATTGGGCATTTTGGACCAAATTAAGCTTCTCCTGAATAGAATGTAGTAAACTTTGGAGCATGTGTATAGAGAAGCAAATTTTGTTGTTGATGCATTAGCAAATAGAGCAGTTCATGATGGTTTTTTCCTTCTAAGTTCACTGACTCTGATCAGCTGCTTGTCGCTATGAGTCAATGATTGGTTTAGGATCAAAGAGGCTTACCTGTTCTGCTTACTAAGAGTCCTCTTATTTTTTTTAATCATGGTTGAATAGCTAACTCTAGAGCTGGGTGTGTGTATCTGGTGTAATAGGGATTGGATGAGGCTGTAGGCTCTGTTTGCTGTTGATTGCAAGTTATTGTGGCTAGCTTTGATGAAGGCTATTTGGATGAGCTTTTTGGAAGTGAGGTCTAGCTCAACAATATCAATGAAGGGGTTTTTTTTTGGATGTTCTAATTGCTAAATAATCACAAGCTGGGCAGAGAGAGCAACATAAAGTAGTTAAAAAATGACTTAAGTCCTTTAGAAGGATTAAAGCCATCCTTTGTATTTCAATTTTTTCAAATGATGTTTCTTTGATTCTTGTAGTTCATTCTTTCAGAAATCAAAATTTTCTCTTTTTTTTTTTTTTAAGAAAAAGTGATTTGTTTTAGAAATGTTGTGGGTTGATTATTGATAATGGACTATGTTCCAAATTATGTTCCTTTCCCTTTACTTGATCTCTTATCTTCCATTCTATTGTTTATACCTAGTCTCTACAATTAGCTTAACATTCAAAGGCTACTTTAGTTGATCATACAAAAAAATGTTCAATTACATGCCCCCCCACTTGCAAGTTCAAAAGCACAAAGATAGGTATACATGGAGGAAATTCTCTCCCAAGATTGTTAGAATAATGGACTATTAGAATACATAGTAATTTTTTTGATTACTATTCCACTACCAAACTGAATACGTTTACAGACAAAATACATTCTGGAATAAGTTCACAAAGGCAACCGTTATGTAATTGTCTCCCAAGTTGAATGAGTTTACAAAGTTGAATGAGTACACAAAATGTGTACAATTCACAAATCATTTCTTCTAAGGTAGTGACTGAATTGTGCATAACAAATCAGCTTCACCGCTGTGTCTCGTTGACAAAGCATAAATGTCCAAAACCAAGCGACTTCTACTAGAGAATTCGTCGAACAGTTTGTGAACGCAATCCAATCTAGCTTTCCCCTCCTTACTCAAGTGTAGATTCATTTTCACATCAATGAATTCACATCTAAGACATCCTAACATAATAAAAATAATTAATTAATCATTAGTAAAAAATTTGGTCTTAAGACATGAGTATGCTGTAACACTAAAGCAACAAAGAAAAAAAACAGATGGAGACAATTAGAAAAATCTTGTTCGACTAAATGGTCTCCTACGATGTTGTTGCTAGCGTCGATTTCAACAAACCCCAAAAGGCTTCGAAACGATTTTCTACTCCAGTGAAGAGGGGAAGAGGGGAGAAAAAGTGTGACCTCAGCAAAGTAGGAAAAAAATATGAGCAGTTTGGTTTTTCAAAGACGAGGTTTGGGTCCTTGGTCGATGTTGATTTATGAAGTTATGAAGCCAAGTTCTTAGGTATGTCCATGGAGAAAGCCAACGGCTGTTGATTATGGCCGGAGGTGTTTGGTTTAGCGAAGGGGAAGGGAGAAGGCGACAGAGAGGGAAGAGGGAGGAGGGTAGGGTTTGGGTCTATTTATGGAGAGAATAAAATCTGATCTCTTCTTTAAAATCTGAATTCTTTTTTTGGGGAATGAAACTGATGACATGACTGGTACACATTAGCAGCCACATCATGTAGTCTAATTTTTAAGTTTATTTAGCATACTCTTTTTAAAATTTGTAAACATAAATTAAATAAATCACCATAAACAGAAAATTCATCCATGAACAATTCCAAACATCTTTGTACCATGTCACTGAAGAGACTCAACATGCTCTTTGGAATGTAGCAAGAGCATTAAACAAATCAAATGGCATCCTCTGATATGCAAAAATGCAAAAAGGACAAGTGAATATTGTTTTCTCTCGATCATCAAGTGCTATCTTGATTTGGCTATACCTAGAATACCCATCTAGGAAGCAAAAGAATGCATGACTTGCTATCCTCTTTAGAACTTGATCAAGAAATGGGAGAGGGAGGTGGTCTTTCCTGGTGACAAGGTCGATTTTACGATAGTCAATACACATGTCATTCTGTGACAACTCGTGTAGGCACCAACTCGTTTTCCTCATTCTTCAATACCATAAGTCCTTATTTGTTTGGCCAAACTTTGGTTAGGCTGAACCATTTACTATTCGAGATGGGAAAGATGATTCCCACATCTAACAGTTTAAGAACCTCATCCCTTATTACCTCTTTCGTATACGGGTTCATCTGACTCTGTATTTGATGAGAGGTTTTGAATCCTCTTCAAGATATATGTCATTACTATAAACAAGAGGACTTATACATTTTAAATTAGCAAGTGTCCACCCTATAGCACTACTATGATTCTTGAAGACCTCTAACAATTTGAACTCCTGTTCTAGTGTAAGTGTAGAAGAGATGGCCAACATATATGACTCACTCTTCCCAAGGAATGCATACTTCAAGTTAGATGGGAGAGGTTTCAATTCAGATTTTTGTGTTTTTCATTAGAAGAAACTAGCTTCTTGCCACTAGGAGCTAACTCCTCAAACTTGGGCACCCATGGCCCGATAGCATGAATAGGGAAGGAATCCTCCTCTAAAAATGGACTCAAATTCAGATGAAATGGGATCAACCTAGCATTTCTCCAATGAATCCCCAAAAAATGCCTTATTGATATGATCCTATGCCAATGACTCTATGTAGGGCACCTCTTTCACTTCCTCCTCCTCACCCGATTGTTTAGATATATTAAAAATGTTTAGTTCAAGAGTCATATTATTAAATGACAATTTTATTAGCTTGTTCCTACAATTAATTAATGCATTCAAAGTAGCAAGGAAGATTCTATTGAGAATAAAAAGAATTTGACTCCCCGAGTGTACAACTAGTTAGGTGTCCAACACAATGAAGTCTATAGGGAAATAGAACTTGTCCACTTGGACAAGCACATCCTCAACTATCCCCCTAGGGATTTTAATAGAACGGTTTGCCAAATGTAAAGTGATGCTAGGCTTGAGCTTGCCTAACCCTAGTTGTTAGTAGACAATGTAATGGAGCAGATTGACACTTGCTCCAAGATCAAGCAGAGACTGCTCAATTATGAATTTTCGTATAACCCAAGAAATAGTGGGACACCTAGGATTTTTGACTTTAGGAGGGGTCTTGTGTTGAATAGTGGCCCTTTTTTGCACATTTTGATTCCTTTTGATAATACATAACTCCTTAAGTTACTTGGCATAGGAAGTGATCTGTTTGATGGCATATAGAAGCGGTATATTGATATTTATTTACTTAAAAAGCCCATAAATCTCAGAATAGTTACTCAGCTTCTAGGGTTTCTTGAGTCTTTGAGGGAGGGGAGTAAAAATAGTGCATGGATGCTCCTCAACGACTCTAGGCTCACTCTCATCAAGGGAGACTTGGACGAGCTTGACCATAGGTGTAGAGGTAGACTCAGTGTGTGCTTGTGGTGTGGCATTTTCAATTATTTTACCACTCCTAAGAGTGGTGACAACTTGAACTTGTTCTTGTGATAAGTCCAAATTAAAAGGAGTTCCTATATCAAATTGACCCTTTTATGTTTTTGATTGGGTAGGAAACATGCCATTATCTTGTGTAGACATTGATTGGGTCATTTTCTGGGGGTGGCTTTTCATGTCATCAAACAATTGTGTAGTCTGGGCTTTGAATTGTTTGAATTCATTGTAGGCCTACGTGTTTTGGTAATTGTATTACATCTGGGCCAACATGAATTAGTTAAGCGTGCCCTCTAGACTACAATTTTGGGGTGGCTTATATGGCGGATATTGTTGTTGTTGTTGTTATTGTGGTAGTGGTGGTTGGGCTTGGTGTTGTGGGTTTCCCCTCTAACTAAAGTTCGGGTGTTGTCTCCACCCTTGATTGTATGTTTCAGAGTAGGGGCTATTATATGGCTTTTGAAAATTGGAGATTGCATAGGAGTTTTTCAGCAGAACCTCTTAGAAAGTAGGAATCGTGAGGCATTCCTTAGTAGAATGCGCAACCAAAGCACATATCCTACAAGCACGTTCTGTGGGATGCATAGCAGACACCTGGTTGACCTTCTTCATCTCTAGAGTCCAAGCTTTTGAGGTAAAGAGGCTGTCTTAGCTCGAAGATCATCATCTTCCTTCAACAAGTACTTTCTCCCATGGGAAGTGGTAGACCTATTCTTTGAACTGACAAATAAGGCTGAGTCCTACTTATAGGAACTCTTAGACAATGTATCAAAAAATTCAAATGCCTCATCCAGATTTTTGTCCATAAACTCTCCTTGAGACATCATTTCAACAAGTTTTCGCATAGGGTAGGAAGAGTATAATGGAAAACTTCGACAAGTGCCTAACTCTCAAAACCATGGTGAGGATATGCATGAAGGAGATCTTTGAATCCCTCCCAACATTGACAAAACGTTTCCCCTTCTTTCATCGCAAAATTCATGATATTACATTTTTAGGCATTTGTATGATGAATAGGGAATAGCTTTTTGAAGAATTCTTTTATAGTGCAGACCCTTCAGGTATAGAGCATGGCTTCAAAATATTAAGCCATGGGCTGACTTTATCCTTTAGTGAGAAGGAGAAAAGTTTTAGCTTGGCCAATTCTGAACTATCCTAAAAGGTTCCACAGACCTCGTCAAATTCCGTCATTTGTAGATAAGGATTCTCGGAATCAGGACCATGGAATTAGGGTAAAAGCTAGATAGTGCCAAGTTTTACCGTCAATCTTTGTGCGTTAGTAGGGAAGACAAAGTATAACGGGACACTACTCTTGGTGGGGTGTACCTAGTCCTTATGAGTTTTGACTTCTTGTTCAACCTCTTGTGTACGATTATTAATAGGGTCTCCCATTTCACTACCTGTTTTATTAAGGTTAAATGTGGTTGCAAGGACATATTGATTAGACTTAAAATAACGTGATAAACCTACTGATCTGATAGACTTTTTATACGGGGATTTGATTTCAGAGTCTGAGGTATCTCGACCAGACATACAATTATGAAACTGACTAATGAATGTAAATCAATAAACTAACCACTAAAAATTAAACAACAATAATCCAAAAAATTAAATGAAATAAAATTAACACAAACTTGATAGAAATCTAAAAGATGGAATGAAGTTACCCGAAAAATAAGGTTCTCCAAGTATCTTGTTGTGAAGGCGAATTCTCCTTTTCAGGTTCTGTTATCCTTCAATCCCTGACAGTGGCATCAAAAACTTGCTCAGCTCCAAAAGTGCATCCAAATGCAGGTGATCAAGTGTAGTAATAACTCCGTGAAGTTCGAGGTCGATCCACAGGGATTGAAAAGATTGCAGGAAGGCAAAAAGGAAGAACAATTCGAAGGTTGTTTGCTTTGAGAAATTGTTAAAAACTATAGGGAAATTCTTATAAGTAAAAGCTACTCTTTAGTTTCAGGATCAGGAATTATTCATATACACCAAATATTATATCTATGCAATTGTATTTTATCTCAGTTGACTTCCAACGCCAGTGTAATAAGCCAAAATATATAAATTTAAAAATCAAAAGTTGATCAATATAAAAATATGAATTTAAGAACTAGTTTTGTAAATTCACAGTGAATTATAAGTATTACTCATACCAAGAAGTCAATCTAGTTAATGAACACTCAAATAAGTATACTTTCATTAGAAATCATTCATTTAATCGATAAACCACGAAAGATAAAATCATATAAGAATAACATTTTCAGAACCCTTTACAATTCAAACTCATACTTGGGTAGAATAGCTGTGGTAGACGTTAGAAGGTGCGTCCAAATGGAAGCGAGAAAGTTAATCCACTTTGACTTGGTCAATATACGCGTCTGAATGGAATTCTTATGACTGAATAGTAACACACTGTATCTTTAATTGATTGTCGACATGTATTCCAACATCTAAACAGTAACACACCTCTAGAATTTGCATATTCAAAGATGCGTCTGACAGGCTTCTTGCACCCGGACAGAAGTAGTCTGTATTGTCAAATTCACAGCTTCTTCAATTCCAAGGAATATCAATGATTGTGTCTGGATGAAAGAGCAGCATCCGGACACACCTATTTATGCATGAATTGTACGAATTAGGGCCTACTTCCACTGGAATTGACGTTTGGCTTCCAATAGCACTTTGATCCCCTTGACTTCACTGTAATCCACAATTGACTGGTTAATTTACCAAGTACCTTGATTTAGCTCAATTCACCTGTTCTTACTTGATAAATTAATCAAACGTTAATAATTAGTCAAAGCCTAATATCTAGGGATAATTCATTGAATAGCTCTAAGATAATGTAATTCGCCATGCATAACATATTAAGAATTGCCACTTTTGATGACGAATCACACCTATAACCTACATCTTACTAGTCCTAGTAATATCATAATCTAACAAAGTACAATCCACTTTTATAGAACTCACAATTGCATTTAGTCTATGCAACAAGCTTTTAAACCTATTAGTTCCCTCGAGTGGATGAGTTTAGTCTTGCGAAGGTTTTCAATGAAAATACCGACAAAAATTCCCTTAATTTGTCCAAAACTTTGAACTTGTCATATGACTTAACCAATAATCAAAAAAATAGGTCAAAAAAAAAATGAACAAATGTATACCAAGTCAGATTATAGAATTAAAGGCTATATAGTATTATTCACACATTGAACTGAAACTAGTTTATAGTGTGTAAATGACCTTACATGACCAGAAATCAGTCAAAGATACCTTACCTCTCTACTATCCACTACTAGCTTTGAATCAATTCTCACTCAAGTTGTACTCTCCACAATGAATTCACTCAGACTATACTGGTTCTTTTCGCCTCGTTAGTCCATATGTGAGCAACGTTATTGTAAGATCAAAACAAAGTGCACCTCACATATGCTGGTAAACAATGAACATCATAACAAAAAAAGGGAATTGGTGAGTCTCATGATCATAAATCAACACCTGATATGGAAAACAACCATTATCCTCCTCCTTATTCACACAAGTAATATATCCACCAATAGCTCTTGAGATCAAATAGGTATTTTCTTAAGGTTGTAATGTGGCCTTGGGTAATGGGGTTTTGAAACAAAAAGGAAGAGGAATTCAAAACCTTACACCGAGAGAACTTTATGTACCATATTTCTTGGCATATAGTTTCACATCAACCCTTATAAGCAGGATTTTCAACACTTGCTTAGATACTTTTTTCCACCATTGTCATTTATTTCCTTTCATGTTCATTTTTTTTTCAGCAAGTCAAACAAATTCCAATTTCACAAATATACATAAATTCACCATTTTTTTCAACATTGTCTCAATCACATATTCCTTTATACCTCAACTATATGAACTCAGTCTTAGGATAACCAAGGGTAAAGGATATTATGTCACATTCTAGGCTTGGTTGTTATACGTGGTTTAACAATCGAAAATTTAATAAAAAAAGCTCAATCACGGCTTCTATGGATAATAAAAAAGTCAAGAATATGGCTAAGGCTCAAATTATGACAAACATGGTCTAAAATCATTTCTCAAGAGTTCTTGGGAACACACTCCCTATGCTTAGAAATTTAGAATCAAGTAGTCATTCACAACATCAATATTGATGTAAACAAATAAAATGAGACTATTCAAAGAATATTGCTGAATAAAATTATCTTTATTGGATACTGATATCTTAAGTTTTAATTGGGAATTACTAAAGTGTAGTCTACAATTCTATAAAAGACTAGAGTATAAACAAGTTCAGGTTTCCATTATGTACTATCTATCTAATTATCAGTCTCATCATATGTACATTACTCAAAGCAATTCGCAGATTAATACTAGAATTTTGTAATGAAACAAAAATATATATCATTCAAAATGGGTTTCTATTATAGACTCTAATTAAAATGAAAAATATGCAACCTAATTCTAGCTATGACTCTACTAACTATGGTTAGGGCTTTGGCAATTTCTCGATCGTAAAAATAGAAAATAAAAGGTAAAGATAGCAAAAACATTAGAAATAGAAGCAATCATCAAGAAAGATGGACCTGCCCCGTCATGTGGTCTAATATGAAAGTAGCGAAGGATCTCACCCTGCTCCGCTAGAATAACCCTAATCTGTGTCTACTCATCTAGAAGCTAGAGCAAGAGATATATATCCGTACAAGTATCCACAGGGTCTCTCAATAGTGGACCCACTCTCTCCTTAGCATCAGTAGGCTCATCTCCCTGCTCATTATCACTAGGTTTATCTGCACCAGCCGCTAGAACTACTCCTCCACTCACAATGCCACGACTCTTCAACAATGTCAGACTATCCAACTCCCTCGGACACTTCTCCTTAAATATGTCATCATCCACTAAAATGCCTCTATCCAAATGGTACAACCAGTCCGAATAAAATATAGTAACTTGCCCTTTCTTGATATATATGATTCTTATGGGCCAATAGAAGGATATTTGTCACATAGATCCAATTTAGAATCTTGTACCTATCTATCAACTATCACTGGCTTAGCTTCTTATCCCTCTATAGCCAAATGAAAAAGGGATCCCCTATGAGCCCCCTATCTAGATCATGTATGTTATACATGGTGGTTAAAGTGTATTGTGGCCTCGGTACCACATTCACCTTTGCCACCTAAAAGATTATAAGGGAATCAACTATAAATCTCACCCCTTGACCGTACTTCTAAACCTTTTCGAATCTATCATTTCAGTATTCGAATAGAACTCATGAATTATTGGGCCACTCCTTGGCAAGACATCTTAAGAAAATCACCCCATCCCCTAGCTATCACTATCTAATCAATCACTCACAAACTCATCCAAACATCTCTCCATCACAATGGGATGCCTCGAAAAGTAATTAATGTATTTCTGCCCTAAGTAGGAAAATGGCAAAAATAAAAAATGGTGCTTGCTTGATTCATTTCCTTGTGGGTTTTGTTTGGGGCGTATGCTGGAATGTATGTGAGTGCCAAGAGTAGTGTACCCTCAAAATTATGGTGATGCAAAATTTTCTCTCCAAGTGTAGGGAGGCTTATGTGTTGTGTATTAACTCGGAAAAAATTTTGAGGTAGTCTTCTTAGGGAAGGTCAACACTAAGTGTTTTGAAAGTGATTTGAAAATAAAAATAAAAATTTTTTCTTTGAAAATGTTGGTGAATTATGAGATTCGAGGTTAAAAATTTGTCCATGACAAGGGTTGGCTAATCCTCAAAATTCTTTCCACCAGGCATGGTTAATTAATCCCATATATAACTCAATTGAACTCAAAATTTGTAACCGTGAATGCCATATAACCTGACACCACGTTATTATATCCCCTTGACCTAGATCGTAACTAACATAGAATTTGGGCAGAGTGTTCCTTGTATTGAAGCACTACCCAATGCATAACCTGTAAACATATCAACCACTTAACCATTCCAAGGTCTAATCTCCATCAATTTACACTCATTATTGGACCCATTACATCCCTTAAATATGAAAGCTCAAGGCCCAAATGCTTGTCAAAATTATATTTTTAGTTTTAAAAATTTTGGAAGAGGTACCTGTACCTATTTCACGTGGTACAGGTACTTGAGCCTTTTGTTTGCCTGGTACCAGTACTTGAGTGACGTGGTACTAGTACTCGGACCTTTGGTTTCCCAGGTTTCTTCCAATTGCCAGGTACCAGTACTTGGGTGATGGGGTACCGGTATCTAATCCCATTGTTGATCGTGGTATTGGTACCTAATGTCCAGATACTGGTACATGTGCCTACTAGAATCCAGGTATTGGTGCCTACAAGCCTAGGTATCGATACCTAGATCATCCAACAATGTGGTATTGGTACTTAATCACTTCGGTACTGGTACCTGGGCCCAAATTTTCCTCAAATCTTTCAATTTTTAATTTTTAGTCAGCTCAACCCATTCCAATTCCATCAAAACCCATATGACATTTATTTACACTCAAAATATAGTCCATAAGAGTCCATCACATGTCCCCTTTAATACAATTTATAAGATCAAAACAAATTGCATAATTGATTTACAAAAATGTAATTCAAAAGCCACATTTCAGCTTCTTCATCAATAATGGCCCAAGTGAGGGCCGCCCACCATCATTTGTCCAACACCTAAAAATATGTCGGTATAAAGGGTGAGCCACGCTTAATAGGGTATCTCCTAAGGAGGCTACTCCCCAGCTCAGATGCATATGAAATGTTCACATGCAATTCATCAAACAAACATTCATTCAAGAATATATAATTCAATAAATGAATACACAATGTTATGCCATGTCATGAGATGAGACGCACACATGCAATGCAACTGGAGCTCTCCACCAGCTCCATAACACATGCAATATCATGGGTATGTATTTGGGCATTCCAAACTCCTACCATTGATGTTGAACATCCAATGACTATTTTATAAAAATATCCTGGGTCTATTTTGGGGTGGGTATTTATGGACTTCCACCAATGGGTACCCAACTGACATGACATCTATGGACTTGCGCCAACGGCTCTGTGTACGCAGACATACTTTATGAGCTCAATACCAATGGAAGTGCGTATCCAAAATTACCGAGTTTTGCCTTCGAAGGAGAATGTGACTCCTTTTGCTAATCCCGATCTTGTTTTCAATGCAACCAGTGCGACTTAGTTGAACCTAGGTCAAATTTTTCAAGCCCACATATCATCCACCAAGGATGCTGTTTGATCAAAAACATGTACTCACACCCACACTCATGCCAAATGTCCACGAATGCGATGTCACCCATGCATATGCAATGTAATGTATAATTGCAATCTACAACTTCATGTTTATCATATCATAAGCATGTTATGAACATAAAAAATTTCCACAAACATATCCAAATTATCAACGTCAATTATATCTCAAAATATATAATCACATTCCATAATCTCAATCCCAAGCATGTTATAACATAGTCAATGAAATTAACACACTTAATCAACATAGACATTTTATCAAATACCTACAAGGCATAATGAAAACACATAGCATGCCTGAGAATCACATTCTTCATGAAATTACGAACAAGCAATTCAACCAAAAACCCAATTCATACAAGAATTGATTTTATTCCAATCTTATACCCATTGTCCACATTTCAACTACACTACGTATGTGTCATAAATGAGATTATATCTCTAACACCCTACCCATTTCATATCTCAACTCTAGGTTGGAAATAAACCTAGTTAGGAGAGGAATCCTACCTCTCAAAGCATAAATATACGTAGAAGAAGCTCCAAAAGACCCAAATCGAGCTTCAAAGCCTTGATCCCAACAATCCCGTCTTTGAGATTTTGGCGAAACCTGTGATCTTTGATACGTACTCTTAGCTTGCATCGCATAGAACAACTTTTGTTCTTGGCCCGAAGGAATTCGAAGGTCGGATCGCCCAAGATCGGAGGAAGGTTTGTAGAACTTGGTTTTTTTCCTCTCTCTCTTATCTCTCTTTTTCATAAATTTCAAGTGTAAAATGGAGATAAAATCTGATTTTCTCTCCTTTTTATACTCTCCATATTCTTGGACCTCGTTGCGCTACACGTCCTATCTTTTTTGATCTGACTTTGTCCCGAATCAGTTAAATCTCGTCCCGTTTAAGTTCAAGATATTTTATTTGAACTAATTTTAAATTATTTCTCTAGTTTTGTGACTAAAATTTGATTGCATTTATTTTAGTCATGCAATGCCCGATCACCTTGTAAAATGAAAAAATCTAACTGTATTAGAATTTGACGAAAATTGACTGGTTAGCTACATTTCACGAGACGCATCCAATGATGAGGTCCATTTTATTATCTGAGTTCTAAAAATTTTGGGTTTTTAACCCCCATCATAATGGTTAATTTACCATTTGGACCTTTATAATAAAATTTTAATATTTTTTGGTTTTATATTCTTCCCTTTTAAAGGAATTTTGTCCCCGAAATTACACACACATCGCATGAACAACAGATAGATTTGGCGATACTACCAACCAGTAAGCAACTGTGCCAATCATCTCGAATACTTAAAAAGGCCCAATGTACCTCGGCGATAGCTTCCTGATTAGCACAAAACATTGCATATTTTATGTACTTGCACATCCCTTTTACACTTGCTTTTGCAGTTAAAATGAGCAAAATTACAATGTTCGAGCTTTTAATGGAGTTTTCGTATGTTTATAGGAAAAGGGGTTTAAATAGTTCTTGTTAGGCCCTATCTTGATGCTTGAGTTTATTGGAATGAGGTGGAGACTTGATGTTTGCTTGAAAGATGGAGGAACCAAGAATTTTGCAAAACAATGAAAAATCTACCAGTAGGCCCTACTGGTAGGTTTTAGCTACTAGATCTGCACTTACTGCAAACCTACTGATAGGTTTTTCTCACTGGAGTGAAATCTACTAGTAGGTTTCCATCGACATACCGATAGGTTTTACTAACACAGGATAGATTCTGTATCTCAAGCTTTGCAACTTTGGGGGTCCCACATTGGGTCTCCTACTCATCCCTAACATTCCTTACACACAAGACACCCCCTTTTCACCCTAGCTTGGAATTTTGGAGGTTTGGACATTTATGAGGAGAGAGGAGAGAGAAGAAGCTGGGTGTGCAGGCTAGGCCTATGCTAGCCTGCTCAACCTATCCCTTTCAACCCCCTATTGATTGAGATCACATCACACAGGCTAGGGAAGGCTCCATGGACATTTTTGAAGGCTCCATTCAACAATATAGAAGATACATTGTAATATAGACAGAGAGTCCAAGGTAGAAGATGGATATTAGTGGAGAGAGAGTTAATATTTTTTGCATTTTATTTCATACATTGCCTTGTAATTTCTTGTATGATTTGTTTAAGCTATGTTCAATGTCTTTAATGTCATTTATTGCAAGTTCATTTCAAGTTTAGCCACCACTAATGCTATTTAAGCTTTCTTCATTTCTTAGTTTTAAATTTGGTATTGCATTTCT
>CAUOFW020001020.1:0-149354 GCA_963454935.2 Ilex paraguariensis | reverse complement strand
AGGGGATTGACACAATGAAAATATAGTGGTTCACCAGTTCGGAAGCTCGGCTAGTTCATTCTTTAATGGAGACTCTTGCTCATTTTTCTTCTATTGATCATCCGAAAGGTTTACAAGACCGATTGTTTGTTACCAGGTTCCTCCCCTTCTTTTGGGGGGTGTTACATAGTATTTATAGGGATGTCCCTAGTTCTACGGGATTTGCACCGAGATCCCTGCCATTATTCGAGGAACTCTCCTTGATTTTAGGAGAGGATCTCTGCTGGTTAAGGATTTTGTGCCTCGAATATGGCTCTCTGCCACCTGTAAGATTTCTGTTGTCATTCACCTGTTCCCTTATCATTTCTGTTGTTGTCATGTCTGGGGTGAGCTTTACCTTTGATCCTCTGAGCTCTACGAGTCTCCCTGATCTTTTGTTCTGACCTGCTTGTCTGACCTTTGCGCCTGAGCTCACACTTGAAAATTATTCTGAGTATCATTAATTGCCCCCAGCCCTTAGCCCAAGTGAACTTGGGTAGGGGCTGAGCTAAGGCTTAATTAAGGCAGACCTCCAAGCACAAACCTGATTTACGTGCAAATAGATTTTTGACAGTTTCAAGTTATCAGTAATCATTTACTTCCTAGTTTTTGTGCACATTCTCCACTTTGTACTGTTAGCTTTAAATGCCTTCAAATTGAGGGGGAGCGGCTCATTCATCCTTTGAACTCCCTCTCTACACTTTTTCCTCTCTTCTTCCTACAACTTTCAGACTTTCGATTCTGCTGGTGCTGCTAGGGTTTCACTGAGAAATTGACTTTTCTTGATTCAATCCGTGGTTTCAACGAGATTTGCTCTTTGCCCTCGATTATAGCTTTGGCCTACTATTCCCTCTCTCCTAGGTACGCTTCTTGCCCTCTATTTATCTCATCGTTCTGGATCCCTCAGACTTGAGGTGGTTTCTATATTTTTGGACCTTTTGATTCTATTATTTTAGAAACCGAGGTTGATCTCTGTCTCGTATTCCCCTTTTCTTAGACCTTTATTTGACAGCTAGAGTCTTCCTTATTGGTAGTTGCTGTGTTGCTCCCCAAACCCTTAGGGAGTGTTTCGCAAATATTCCTCCTTTTTATCGTACCTTTAGACTTCCTTTTTCTTGTCCCACCATGTCTGCCTCTTCTGAAGCTACCCCTTCCTCTGTCTCCCTCCTAGGGGATATGATTGCTGAGGATAACTCCAATTTAGGTGAGATAGGTGAGGAAATTGATAAATTTTCTGGTGTTGATTCTGTTGAAGCCGAGGGAAACACTGAGGGAACTTCTCCATCAGCCTCCCCTGCGCCCAAAAATTCTAGTAAAGGCAAGGCTAAGGTGAGTGGAGTTGGCGTCTCAGGTAGTGCTAAGGGCGCAGGGGCTGCCTTTAGAGCTGCAGAGCTCATGGGCCCCAGTGATGTTTACCCATCTCTTATGAAGGTTCTTAGTGCTTGCTTGGTTTTCCTCCAGGAGTTCAGTTCTGGTGTCCAGATAAATTTACCCCATATGTCTCCCAGGTCCATAAAAATGTTTGCTTCTTTATTGCTGTCTTTGAGAATGGTCTGCGTTTTCCCATTCACCCTTTTATCAAGAGTGTTTTACAACATTTCAACATTTGCCCTGCCCAGCTGTCTCCTAACTTCTGGGGTGTCCTTGGTGGGTCTCCTAGTTTTCTTCAAAAAACATAAGCTTGGGTTCCCCATTGTTTCCTTACTCATGGAGCTTTTCAATGTTAAGTTCACTTCCTCTGAGGGGTTTTTGTACATCTCTAAACAAACCAATGCCAAACAGATTATTTCTAACCTCCCGAGCTCCCACAAAGGTTGGAGAAAATTTTCTTCTTCGTGTGGGGAGAACACTGGGAGTACAATCTGGTAGATAAGACAGACACTCTCCCAATCCCTAGAGCCTGATCTGCTCCTGATAACCTGGGTAAGTCCTTGCTCAAACTAACCAAGCTCAGATTTGGAGACCCTTCCTGACTTTGTCCTGTCTTATGTTGTTTCTTAGGTGTTCGACCTGAGCTTAGTGCTGAGAACGAGCGGGTCCTGCTGAGATTGGAGAAGTGTGACCCATAAAAATACTTTGAGCTTATCAAGCCTTGGGTTCTAGTAAGGGAAGGGTTCAGCCTTCCGGAGGTAACAATAGAAGCCCCAATCCCACTCTCCATTATTAAAGTTGAGGAGGTAGCAGGTGACGCTTCTTTCCATCTTTGCCCTTGCTCTTTTACCTTTGCCTCCTTTCTCATTCTCTTCTTATGTTGGTTCTACCTTGAGTTTCCAGGTTCTTCCTCAATAGAGCCCACCGCGAAAGATCGTACTACCAAACTATCTTTGATGAGGAGTGAAAACAAATGCAAGGTTGAGGTCGGGTCAGGGAGTGACTCAGCCTCCAAAGTTTCAAGACTGAAGGTGCCCCCCGCTTCAACTCAATCGACCCAGGTAGGGCCCCTACCTTCCTCGGACTCCCCAAAGGTTGCGCAAACCTCTCTCTCCCAAAAGACTAGGTGCCTCCTTCTAGTGGGGCTCCTGAGTAAGGTTTTATCCCAACCTCTCCCTCTTCACTAGAGGTTGAGAGAGCTCTAGAGATAGTTTCTCGCATTCTGCCAAGATCTATTTCCCCTTGTCCCACTGAGGGACCATCTCTGAAACCTTCAAAGATCTACAAGAGTGAAAAAGGGGTGAGTGTTGAGGCAAGTTCAAGCTCTTTGATTGATAACATAAAACGAGCTATAGAGGCTATTGCTTCTATTCTCCCAGAGTCTGACATTTAGCAGGTCTCCACTATGCCTCTTGGGAGTTCCATATCCACTGCCCTCTTTGCTGCTACTTCCGTAAGCTTTGCTATATATGTATATGTTTTTATCCTACAATATTTAATCGTTCTGATCTAAGCTTCTCCTGGGTTGTGCTCGCTCTCAGATGGCCATCCATGTTAGTGGGTTGCTGAAAAGGATCCAGGCTATGGAAGGTTCTGTCTAAGCTTCCAGGGCTTTTTAGCTTAAAGTTACAGAGTTGTCCTCTGAAAATAGTGACCTCAAGGCCCAGGTCCAGGATTTACAAGAGCAAGTGGAGAGACAGACTTCCCTAAATAGGGACTTGGAAGCCGAGAAGGAGAGGATTGAGACTGAGAGTAGGAGTTGCTAGGAAGAGGGCAAAAAGACTAAGGAGGAGCTCAGGAAGATCTTTGGGGAGCTCAGGAAGAAAACAGATGTATGGCTTAAAGTCAGTCAGGAGTCCCTTGATGCTTTAAGCTCTTGCCAAAATATGAAGAGGGAATATGACCTCCTTGCTGAGACGAATGACGCTCTTTGGGCCGAGCTCAAGGTGGAGAGAGCAGTAGGTAAGGAGAAAGACAACTTGATTGCCAAGTTAGCCGACAACGTCACTACTCAGTGGGCTTCTGGGTGGCTCGCCTTTCAAGACAGAGCTGAAGAGTTCTACCTTGGACAGGATTTCAACTTTGATCCCCCCACTGAGGAGAAGACTGAAGCAGTCGACTCTGAGATTAGCACCATACCTCCTCCTGCTTCTGAGGTTGCCCATTTCTCCGCCGATCTCATCTCCAAAGCTCTGGCTCTGAACTCACCATCAGCAGAGGTCAATGTCCCTGCCTCAGAGATTCCTGAGATTTCTCTTCCCCTACCTTCTTCAGGGCTTACAGAGACTCCGATTTCTGAGCTTCCAACCCCTTCTCTCTTAGAGGCTTCAATGGAGGATTTGCCAGTTACTTCTTCTACTAAGCTTCCAGGCTCCCCTCTTGCTCCTGCTGCTGGGACTTCAGCTACTAAACTGTAGAATCCCCCAACTACTCTTTCTTCAGAAACTTAGGGCTTTTAAAATGAGAAAAATTTGTAACTTCTGAGCTCATTCTGATTCATAATCTTGAAATGCAACTTTGAAATGTAACTCTTTTCTATTTTGAAATGCACAACTGATTCACCGCTTCTCTGCACCATAGTTATAGTGCTGATCCATTAAACTTTTGCCTTTCTTTTGCCTTTGAGTTGTTGCCCCCACTGCGTGTTGTTTTACTTTATCCTTCCCTTGCCCCTTACTTTGAGGAGTACTGAGTTCTTCTTAAAGCAAATTTATTGAAACTAGGAGCCTAAACGAGCTACTGCCTTATTGAGTTCCTTTCAAAGGTGGGGAACTGAGGTCTTACCTTTGGGTAGTTCTATACTTGTGTTTGTTGGATTTGACGAAGTAAGTATCTTGATGTTGAGGTCCATTATAAGTGCATCTATGAGGGCTTTGACTGAGGACGAGCTCGACAAATACCAATCCTATTTTAGCCAGTACACCAAGAAAGGTCTTGAAACAACTGACCTTATAGAGATATTTCTGGAGGTTATGCAGCCATACGAGCTAGACTTGATCCGCAGACATCGGAGAAGTAGGGAGCTTCCCTGAAAGGTCCATCCAGCCATAGGAGCTGACCTCAGCCTATAGGCATCTGAGAAGTAAGGAGCTCATAAAGTCTATCAAAATTGCCGAGTTCTATTATGAACTTGAAGTTGAGCTCCTAAGTTATGCTGCAGCTTATTGTACTGGACTTCTGTTGGATCACCGAGGGCTGCTAATGCTAGAGATGGATGAGGAGTATCAAGGAAATGTTGAGACTACTGGGTTCGAGCTCTTCTGGATGTTGACCTTGCGTGAACATCCAACCTGGGCTTTCTGAGCGAAATAGCATGGTGGTTATACAGTTGCGGGTTGCCTATTTTTTTTTACTTGCTTGCCCAACTACTTTTCAAAAAGTGTAACCACCTTCTTAAATCGAAAAATCCAAAGGTCCGCCGACTTTGGTTCTTGCGCGTTCTTTGATTACATTAAAGCTTGGTGTCCTTACGGTTTTGCTATATCTTCTTGGATTCTCCTTGTTCTCGGGGTCTCTTCTCAAATCTTGAAGATTTATCATTCTTCTATTTTTTCTTCCCCTTACCTTCTCTGAATCTTTTGATGGCTGCCCCAATCTCGCCCCTGTTCAAGGAACGAACCTCCTTTAGAATTGAGTGGGAGTGACAGACTTGCTACTTAGTTCCTTTGTCAATATCACCCTCGAATTTGGATGGAATAAAGAAGAAATTCTTTCTTGACTTGGAATTGACTCTTCGGGCCCCAACCTCTGATGAGCCCTGCAATTTTCTTCCTCGAGGAGAGACTTATTTCTTTGAAGGGGCTTTGGATATGGGGCTATGTCTACCCATTCACCCCGCTGTTGGTTATATCTTGGCTCTTTGCGTCTTGTGTCCTTCTCGTCTCTCTCCCAAGGGCTGGGCCACCATGATCAGCTTCTTCCTATTTTGGCGCTTGTGGGGTGATGACAAGTTTCCCACTGTAGGAGAATTCTTTTACTTTTTCAACCTTGAAGAGGATGAGGTCCCCTGTTTTATCTGTTTTTGATGGAGGCGCTTCAAGCTGCACCGTCTAGTGCTTGACCTTCCTTTTCCTCCTGAGTGGGGGACTCAATGCTTCCTTTATGTTTCTGGGGACTCTTGGAGGTCCATTGAGCTGCATTATAGAGAGTAGAGGGTTCCAGGGTCTGGAAGAGCTATTCTTACCTAGGTAAATATCTTGACTGCCTTTGCTATTTAGGTCCCCTGATGTCGTTTCCTAATCGAAAGGTTTGCTTTGGTTGGTAGGTCCCCCTGTATTGGACTTATTGGAGGATATGCAAATCGAACAGATGATCGATGTTGAGCTTGTGTCCTACTCTAAGCTGATGACACCAGACAATATATTTATGTTTAGTGCTGCAAGAGCTGCTATGGACTTTGTTTCTTACCCAGATTCTGCTAATTCCTATCCTTCCGAATTTGATGAGGATGAGGATGTTGGTACATCTTCCAAGAAATGCAAGAGGAGTGGCTCTGCCAGTGACTCTTCTTCATCCTCATCTGGATCTTCCCTGACAACAATTCTGTTCTCTTTATCAGGGCAGAAACTTATAAATCTTCTAACAGAAGCACAGAAGGAGAGGGATGAGCTAAAAGAAGAGAATGTCCGCCTAAAGGATGAGGTTGCTGAGCTTTGGAGACGCCTCAAGGGCGATTAAGAGCTGAGAATGGTCCTTGTAATCTTTTTGCTTCTTTTATTGTATTGCTACTGGATTTTGAGCCTTTGCTTTATTTGATGATTAAAGTCTCCTCTGTCGATTGTTAAGCTTGTGGTTTGCTTTGAATTTTGTCGTATGCTTCTACCCTTGAGTTACAGAGCTCATTTTCATGAGCTGGAAAGTTCTTTGTGAGCTACTGAACTCCTTTTTATGAACTGGAGAGTTCATCGTGAGCTATTGAGCTCTTTTTATGAACTGAAGGGTTCATCGTGAGCTATTAAGCTCTTTTTATGAACTGAAGAGCTCATCGTGTGCTATTGAGCTCTTTTTATGAACTGATGGATTCACTATGAGCTATTGAGCTATTTTTATGAATTGAAGAGTTCATCGTGAGCTATTGAGCTCTTTTTATGAACTGAAGGGTTCATCGTGAGCTATTGAGCTCTTTTTATGAAGTGAAGGGTTCATTGTGAGCTATTGAGCTCTTTTTATGAATTAAAGGGTTCATCGTGAGCTATTGAGCTCTTTTTAAGTAATCTCATAGGGATGAACCAAAGACTTGCAGTTTTATTGAGAATAATCAAATTACAAAATTGGCTTACTAAAAAAATCTCTTGAGATGTTCTGCATTCCAAGAGTGGGGCAGGATTTTTCGTTCCTCCGTTTGTAACTCATAGTTCCCTGGTCTGACCACCCGTGAGATGATATAGGGACCTTCCCATTAGGCCCCAGCTTCCTATGAGTGGGGTCCTTTCTTGCTAACATGAGTTTTCTAAGTACCAAGTCACCCACCTTGAAGCTCTTGTGTTTGACATTTCTATTGTAGTACCTTGCTATCTTCCTTTGGTAACCCCTGATACGATGCAGAGCTGCCTCTCTCTTTTCTTCTAAAAGATCCAAGCTCAATAGAAGTGACTCATCATTGCGCTCATGGTCTACAAATTTAGTCTTGGGGGATGGAAGTCCAACCTCGATAGGCACCACTACTTCAGTTTCGAAGGCCAAGGCAAACGGTGTTTTTTGAGTAGCTGACCTGGCAGTTGTTCTGTAGGCCCATAACACTTTTGGGAGGTGTTCCACCCATTTACCCTTTAGATCTTCCAGCTTGGTTTTCAGGGCTACTTTTATGGTCTTGATGGTGACCTCCGCTTGTCCGTTAGATTGAGGATGAGCTGGGGCTGAGAAGTAATTCTTAATTCCGAGCTCAGCACAGAAGGTTTTGAACTTTGGATTGTCGAATTGCTTCCCATTGTTAGAGATGATTACCCTGGGAATACCAAATCTCCAGATTATGGATTTCCAAGTAAAGTTCTGGACTCTTTGTTTAGTAATCATTGGCAAAGGCTCTACCTCCGCCCATTTGGTGAAATAGTCTACTCCGATGATGGCGAACTTACACTATCCCACACTGGTAGGAAGGGGTCCAAGTATGTCCAGACCCCATTGCTGGAAAGGCCATGGGCTTACCACCGAGGTTAAGAGCTCTGGTGGGCAATGGGAGATGTTGGCGTGCACTTGGTAGACCTTGCACCTTTTGACCAAATCTGAAGTATCCTTGAGCATTGTAGGCTAGTATTACCACTGTCTTAACGTCTTTCCTTCTAGAGCTTGAGCTCCAATGTGGTTGTCGCAGACTCCCTCATGGATTTCTCTGAGTATGTAATTGGCATGTTCGTCCCCCACGCATTTGAGAAGAGGTACTGAAAAACCTTGCTTGTATAAGTTTCCCTGCAAAATAGAGAACCTGGCTGACCTGGTTCTTAGCTTTGCAGCTTCTTTGGGATCTTTTGGCAAAGTTCCATACTGAAGATATCCTAGGATGGGGTCCATCTAGCTTGGTCGGGCTTGTACATGTAGCACTTCTTCATCCTTAATGCACACGGACGGTTCTGCTAGGTGCTTCACTAGAATTAACCTGTCCAAGCTTTCCTGTGAAGCTATTGCTAACCTCGCCAAGGCATCTGCTCATGAGTTCTCAGCTCTTGGGACATGTCTAATCTTAACTTGCATGAACTTCTTGATCAATTCCTGTACCTTTCTGAGATTAAGGACCATTTTCTCGCCTTTAGCTTCATAAGTCTCCTCTATCTATTTTACTACCAGCTGGGAATCACTATAGATCTCTAATTGCTCTACCTCCATCGAGTGGGCAAGATTGAGTCCAACAATGACAGCTTTATACTCTGCCTCGTTGTTTGAAGCTTTAAACCCAAATTTGAGGGCATATTCGACGTCTATTCCATCTGGAGAGGTCAGTATCAGGCTTGCACCGCTTCCTTGAGCGTTGGAAGCTCCATCTACAGAAAGCTTCCATGTGGGGAGGTTTGGCACTAGCTGCGTTGCTTCCATAGGTGCTGGTGTTGTGAATTTCACGATGAAATCTGTCAGAATTTGTCCTTTGATCGCAGTTCTAGGCTTGAATCTGATGTCAAACTCGCTAATCTCTATGACCCACTTTATCAGCCTCCCCGAAGACTCTGGTTTATGCAACACTTACTTCATTGGCTGTTCTGTTGGGACTTGGATAGTATGAACCTGAAAATATGGTCTAAGTCTTCTGGCTATAGTCACCAACGCTAAAGCAAGCTTTTACATTTTTGGGTACCTCTCCTCTGCCCCCTTAGAGCTCTGTTGCAGTAATAGATTGGTTGCTGAGACCTGTCTCACTCCCTCACTAGTGCTGTACTAGTTGAGAAATCTGAAAGAGCTAGATATAGGGTTAGTACTTCCCCTTCCAAGGGGCTTACCAGAACGGGCGGGGAGCTCAGGTAGGCCTTCAAAGTGTTGAATGCTTCTTCACACCGGGTATCCCACTAGAATGCCTTTTTTAGGACTTGAAAGAAGGGCTGTCACTTATCGCTTGATCTGGAGATAAAACGACTTAAGGCAGCTATTCTCCCAGTCAAGTATTGGATCTCCCTTACACTAGAAGGTGATTGCATGTCCAGGACAACCTTGACCTTTTCTAGGTTAGCCTTAATCCCTCTACTGTTGACTATAAAGCCCAAAAAAATCTCTGCAGACACACTGAAGGCATATTTCGCGGGGTTGAGTTTCATCTTGTATTCCTTAAGGGCTCGGAACGATTCTGCTAGATGCACAATGTGGAGTTCTACCTTTAGTGATTTTGCCAACATATCGTCGATGTAGACCTCCATGGATGTTCCAATTTGCTTTTGGAACATTCGATTGACAAGACACTGGTAGGTGGTTCCTGTGTTCTTTAACCCAAAAGGCATGACCTGATAATAGTATGTTCCCTGCTTAGTCACAAAAGAGGTCTTCTCCTGGTCAGTTGGATCCATCCTGATCTGATTGTAGCCTGAGAAGGTGTCCATGAAGCTGAGGAGCTCGTGTCCAGCAGTGACATCAACTATTAAGTCAATCTGAGGCAAGGAAAAACTATCCTTGGGGCATACCCGATTGAGATCAGTGAAGTCAATACCGAGCCACCACTTGCCATTGGTCTTCTTAACAAGGACCACATTGGCTAACCAAGTAGGGTAATCTACTTCCCTGATGGCTTTGGCGTGGAAAAACTTGTTGACCTCCTCATTAATTGCCTTCTAACATTATGGGGCAAAGCTTCCTCGTTTTTGCTTAACAGGTTTGCAGGTGGGATTCACACTTAACTTGTGTGTGATAATTGAGGAGTTAATCCCTTCCATGTCTTCTTGCTTCTAGGCGAATACTCCCATGTTTACCCTTAGAAATTGGATGAGAAGGTCCTTTATTTCCTTGCTTAGTTTTGACCCAACATAAACAAGGTACTCCGGCTCCTCATCAAGTTGAATGGGCTCTAGTTCCTCCGATGACGTTGACCTAATGTCTAGCTCGCCTCTTATGTTGAGCTCATCTAATTGGATACTTTCAACTTCCTGCTGCTTCATAGAGGTCATGTAGCACTCCCTTGCTACATGTTGGTCTCCTCGGACCACTCCAACTCCATTATCTGTTGAAAACTTCATAACTAAGTGATAGGTAGGGGGGATAGCCCTTATTGCATTGAGGGAAGGTCTTCCTAGTAGCATATTGTATGCTGAAGGCGTCTCAACCACCAAGAATCTAACTACAGTGGTGGCTTAGCAAGGAAGATCTCCCATAGTGAGCACGAGCTGGATTGAGCCCAGGGGCAATACCCTCTCCCCTGCGAACCCCATCAAGTGAGCACTGACTGACTCCAGTTTTTCCTTGCCTATGCCCATTTTGTCAAACGCAGAGGCGAATATGATATCTGCAGAGCTCCCATTGTCAATTAGAACTCGGTGAATAGTTTTGTTAGCCACGACAGCCCTTACCACTAGTGGTCGTCACGGGGGTGCTGGTAGCTTTTTGTGTTGAATTCTGAAAAGGTGATAGCCGTGTCGAGTTGAGGTGCCTTAGACACAGTGTGCATTTCTAATGCTTTGCCAGTTCTGATTCTACACAGGTGAGCCTTCCTGGCCGAACTAGACTCTCCTCCTCCTGCGAATCCTCCAGATAATACTTTAATTTCCCCCAGGTTGCTGATGTTACACAGGAGCCTGCTGCTGAGGCGACGGAGGTGGAGGAGCTCGATTTTGATTATCCTAAGCTATATAGCAGTGCAACTGCCCTCGCTGGATTAGAAACTCAATCTCTTTCTTCAATTGGATACAATCATCAATCTGATGACCATGATCTCTGTGGTATTCATAATACTTCGAGGGATCTCTTTTCGTTGGGTCTGCTTTCATCCGAGGTGGCCACCTCAGAAATTTCTCGTTCTGCACCTCATATAAGATCTGAGATATCGTTACGGTGAGAGGAGAGAGTTGTCGAGGTGCGTACCTCGACTGTAATTCTGGCTATGGCAGACCTAAGCGATCTTTGACGTCTCCCCTCATTTAGGGGGAGCGATCTTTGTTTCTTCTTGAAGACCTATCACGTGCTCTTTTTCTCCTAGGACTTCGGTCCCTTTTCTTTTCTTCTTTCCCTTTGTCTTTTTGCATGGATGAGCTCCCCACCTTTGAGAGAAAAGCTTCCTCGCCGTTTATGTATTTTTCTACCTTAGCCAGTACCTCAGCCATACTTGCCTGAGGATTCTTTGAAATAGAGAACATCAGGTCTTTGAATTGCACGCCTAAACCAGCTATAAACGTGATAATGACAAATTTCTCATCTGGGACATCCACTTTCAAGGATTCTGAGTTGAACCGCTGGACATAAGACCTAAGGTTCTCTTGGGGTCCTTGTTTCACGATTAATAAATGGTAGCCCGACTTTCTGTATATCCGAGCTCCTATGAAGTGAGATACGAAGGATATAGAAAGCTCTTTAAAGGAGGAGATCGAGGCTGGGGGGAGCCTATTGAACCATGCCAGGGCTGAACCTTTTAACGTAATGGCAAAGGCTCTGTAGCACACTGGGTCCTGGTATCCATGGAGCTCTTTTTGGTTCTTGCAAGTATTGAGGTGGTCCACGGGGTCCTTCGTCCCATCGAAAGCTTCTATCTGCGGCTTTCTGAATTTTGGGGGAGGGGAAAATGCAATATGCCAGTGGTGAATGGGGACTCAGTCTGTTGCACCAAGGCATCCATTGTAACTAAAATTTTGCTTCTCACAGCTTCCTTCATATGGTTGAGCTCGTGCTGGATGTCCTTGAAACGTCGCTCCTAGTACTGTTCTCTTCTCTCCTGCTAGTAAGGGAAAAAATTGTTCCTCTCGCCCCCATCGTTCTGACTCTGCACTTCTTCATTGTGTTCATTCCTAGGAGGTAGATGGGGAATCTGCCCCAAGGTCTGGCTATTTTTCCCTCCTTTATTAACTTCTCTGAGGGGATCAAGGCGTTGTTGCTCTTTGTGAGGGGGTTATTCTAGCCGTCTTGGGCCGGTCGTGCCTCTTGAGGGCATTGCAAGAGCTTCAAAAGTTCTTCATTTTGCTGTATTAGACATTGATTAACTAGACGTAGGGACTCCAACTCGTTGTTTGTGGGGGGATTTATCTCTGGGGCAGTCTTAGGCTGTATGCTGTTGATAGCTTCCTGTTGGTCTTGTATTCATGGTAGATTTGTTTGGCTTTTGCTCATGTTGCGAGTTGAGATCATCAGTTACTGAAAGATCAGCGTATTTGTAACAGGAACAGTTGTTCCCAAAGACGGTGCCAAACTGGTGGTGTTAATCAACGTGGTGCAACTTTGTGTTTTTGAGCAAATAAGATGAGCAGTGTGTGATTATTAGGATCTGAGCTATAGGGTTTGAAAGAACAAGGATTGGTATTCTTGGGGGAATTAGGGGATTGACACAATGAAAATATAGTATTTCACCAGCTCAGGAGCTCGGCTAATTCACTCTTTACAAGACCGATTGTTTGTTACCAGGTTCCTCCCCTTCTTTTGGGGGCGTTACATAGTATTTATAGGACTGTCCCTTTCTACGGGATCTGCACTGAGATCCCTGCCATTTATCCGAGGAACTCTCATTGATTTTAGGAGAGGATCTCTACTGGTTAAGGATTTTGTGCCTCGAATATGGCTCTCTGCCACCTGTAAGATTTCTGTTGTCATCCAACTGTTTCCTTATCATTTTCGTTGTTGTCACGTCTGGGGTGAGTTCTAGCTTTGATCCTCTAATCTCTGTGAGTCATCCCTGATCTTTTGTTTTGACCTGCTTGTCTGACCTCCGCGCCTGAGCTCATACTTGAAAATTATTCTAAGTATCATTAGATACAATAGAGATTGGAATTAAATGGTGAATATTTTAATATAAGTAGATAAAGAAGTACAAGCTAGTGACATCAGCTATCAACTATTGACCTTTGTGAAAGCTTCTTCTTAATATGTTTGATCCCTTTCCAATCCTTCCTCTTCGTCAATGATTATGAGTCACTCCTGTCCTGTGGTTGGATACACTAGCCATCATGGCTAATCTGGTGCTGGCCTTTCCGGATCATACTAAGCTAGAATCCCTTTCAACAACTGAATAATAAGAAGCAGTAGATCTTATTGAAAAAGGTATGGATTTAACCTTAATAATCCATATTAATGGTATATTCATAGGCATCATCCTAGTAGTGCAGACAATAGTGATTGGGTAAATTAACCCATTTTTGCATCTTAACTATAAAAAGATATGCAGCACTATCCGCTAGCGGTGATTCCAATGGGTAACATTTTTCTTTCATTACCTGTGTAGGCACTCTGGGTTTGTGACCATTCTCCAGATTAGGTTGCCCATAAAAGCTCCAATTTTACCAAGTGGAGCTACAAATAAGAGGCGGTTAGATGAGGGGCCAATAGTACTTTCCTCACTTGAATTCCAAAAGAGGTCGGTCCCAATCGACTATCTAGATTCAGGCCAATTTCTTTTTACAATAAACAAATCTCAGCCAAAAGGATCTAAAATTGAATCAAGAGAATCATGGACAAGCAACGCTTGGTAGGTGGGGCTCGTAGGAACTGGCCGCGTTCATTCTGGAGAAAAATCTTCGCTCCAACTAAAAGAATATGTCCACTCAGCCTTTTGGCTCTTCTTTGTCAAAGAAAGATAATTTCACTAGCTAAAAAATTGCCCTTGCGTGTGGCTCTCATTACGTTTATACTCCTTCACGGAAGGAGGCTATCACTACTTCGGGAAAGGCTTTAAGGTAGTAGTGAGGTCCCCTACAGGGTCTCCTCCAGGGGCTTTTCGGCTCTTTGACCTAGCCACTCAGATATTGAAACAATATTGCTTTATTTATTCTTCAAAAACAATTTTAATTTGCCCTAATGCTCTACTGCACACTCTTATATAACAAAATAGTCCAAAGTTAAGACCCATAGACAAGTAATTACTGATGATACACAAATCGGTGTTGTGCAAAATCAATAGTCGAGTATATCAAGAGACATAATTAATTAGTAAATAGGTAATCAATGGCAAAATAGTAAATATGGAATGAACACAGAGATTTATAGTTGTTCGGTCTGGGTGACCTACTCCACTCTCGGGAATAGCAGTGGTGGCCGGAGATTTTTATTGATGAATAAAAGTCACCAGGAGAGTTTACTCTAGGAGAGTTACAATGCTTTTGGGAGAGAGAGAGAGCAATGTGTGTTGGGAGGTGTAGTGTGTGTAAAGATCTCAAGGTATAGAGGCCTCAAGGTGGTGTCAAGATCTTAAGGTGATGCCCTTTATGTAGAGAGGGGCTTACATTATATAGGTTTAGTAAGACGGTGAGGTGGTGACGTGAGGGAAATGACTTCTACTATTTTGGTAAGTACAGTTATGGTAGGATTAGGTCTCTGAGCATATCCCGATATTCTCTCCTTGTGCTCCTATTCCGTCAGGATGAGGATCCTGAGCTAGACCTCCTGAGTTGAGTTGGACCTCTGAGTTGGGTTGGACTTAAATTGGAGTGGTGAAGTCAAGAGTGCGAAGGACTGTGTAGGAGAGGAAGCATGGAACTAAGGAGGGAAGGGATCCCCTTGGGGTGACCCCCCTTGGGCGGCGCCCCTTAGGGGTGTCCCCCTTGACATGATGACTTAGGCGCCGAGATGACGTGGGCCTCTCTTGATTCGTTGGGCTTGACCTAATTAATTTCGGGCTCATCATTTGCCCCATGCCCCAATCCTTTGACTTTTTGTGAGAGGAAGGGGTTGAGGGTATGTGCTTCTTCTTCACCTGAGTATAAACTTTCTTGCTCCCATGGTGCTTTTTCATCTTCAGGGACTCTGTTGAAATTATTTATTTATTTTTGGCTTAGGCGCTGGCCCCCTTTCCCCTAATTTTTTTCTCTTCTTATCTTCCTTTGTTTTGGGAGCCGCCTCCTTCTCTTCTTCTTTTTTTTTCTTTCTTTGGCCTGGGCGCCACCTTCTTCTCTTCTTATTTTTTTCCCCTTTCTTTGGCTTAGTTGGGTGCTGCCTCCTACCTTTTTTTTTCTTTTCTTCTTGGTTTCTTCCTTGGGCACTGGCCCTCCTCTCCTCTCTTTTTTTTTTCCCTTTTTTTTGTTCTTCAGCGCCGCCTCCTACTTTTTTTTTTTCCTTTCCTCTTGGTTTCTTCCTTGGGCGCTGGCCCTTCTTTCCTCTCTTTTTTCTTTCTTTTCTTCTTGGTTGCTGGGCTCCTTGGTTGCTGGCTCCCTTGTCCCTTTTTTTTTTCCCACTTGGGCGCTGCCTCTTGGGTGCTAGCCCTTCTCCCCCTTTTTTTTTTCTTTGGGGGCTGGTCTCTTTCCCTTTAGGCGACGCCTGCTACTCCCCTTCTCTCTTTTTTTTTTGCCCTCCTTGGGCGTTGGCTCCCTTTGGGCGATGCCAGCTGGCTACCCTTGGGCGAGTGTAGGAGCTACTAGGCGGCGCTTTTAAGTGATAGGGACTGTTGGGCACTAGGCGCTGGGCGGCGCCAGGGCTATGTGCTAGCTTGGACGATGCGAAGAAGGGACTGGGCAGTTTTTGACCTTGTCTCTGATTTCAGGACCTCCCGACAGAGTGATGATGGAGGTGAAGGTTCTCTGTGCTTCTAGGGTATGTTCTTCCCCTCCTCCTAAGAGGATGAGGTTTGATGCCCCCAGTGCTTTTCGCCCGAGGTCTGATGGCTAGGTTGTTTCTTGAGAGCGGGATCCGGTGATGCCCCCACTCATTTCCAGACTGGGACTTCTATGTGTATCCGTGTTAGCCCTTGTACCGCTATTGGAGTTAAGAGTCCAGTGTAGTTTTTACAGAAATTTTTGGCTTCACCCCGCTTCTAGTAGTGGCTTGGTTACAGACAACCTGAGCTTCAAAAGTGTGCCTGGCAAAAATAATGTTATTTCAACATTAAAATATCTAACATGATTACCTGGAGAGAGAGAGACATGTTGTTTACATGAGAGCAAAGTCAGAGCTATAGACATCCCGTAAGGGGGTCAGATGAGCTGATGCCGAGCTACGTATAGTCTCGGGGATGACCGCCGTGGCAGAGGCTTACAAGATAGCTACTTGTGCTCTCGAGAGTAGAGTCATTGGCTGAGCTACGTATAATTCGGGAGATGGTTGCTATAGCAGGGGCTTACAAGGTGGTGACTACTTACGCGAGAGCAGAGTCATAAGCCGAGCTACGTATAACTCAGGAGATGGATGCTGTAGGAGAGGCTTACAAGGTGACTACTTGCGCGAGAGTAGAGTTATAGGCCGAGCTTCTTTGCGACTAACGAGAGAGTGCGAAGTTGGAGATATAGGCTGATGGAGAGCAGTTGGTGCTTGAGCGGTAGGCACAAGAGGATGCCACGGAGTTTGCACGGTAGACACAAGAGGATGCCGTGAAGCTGTTAGGGCTTGAGCGGCAGGCACGAGAAGATGCCACTGAGAAGAAGTTGAGGCTAGCGCATGAGAGAGCTACCCAACTTTGAGGCTGACCTTCGAGTAGCACTTAAGAGAGCTACTAGGATAGAGGTGACTTGATTCAAAATGTGTACACCCAAGTGCATGCGGTCAAGTTGTAGTAATAATCCGGTTAAGTCAGGAGTCGAATCCATAGGGAACTATGATTGGTGTTTTAAAGTAAGTAATAATAGAGACCAAGTAACTGAAAATTTCGAGAGTTTGGAGTGGTGGGGTTGTTGAATAGAATAGAAGATTCTTTTCAAGAGTTTTCTAGACAAAATATTAGATTCTTAAAATGTAACAACCACCCTTTAGTTCGAGGATCATGACATGTAATTGACTATCCGATTTGTTCTGTTTGTGCTTTATAACTCAATTAGCTCCAGTGTCAACAACAAATTAATCGAAAGATAAAGATGGACTATGAGAATTAAGTACATGATTCCGATGCCTTTTTAGAAGTTTACAAGAATTGTCTATGTCGAGACTTAACCCGTCTACAAACAAGCAAGTATTTGTACAAGGCATCCAACCATGGCATTAATGGTCCATCCTTTGAATAAGCACAATAATAGTGGAGATTGAAAAGTTGTCATGAGGAGTTAGCCGGGGTGCTTGCCTTGAACCAACGGGTCTTTCTATGCAGGAGTCATCCGTATCATAGGGGGAGCCCTTGGTTATACAAAGTACCTCAACTTTGCTAGATGCATTTAATCAACCAATAAGCAAGTGGAATATAAAACATTAAAACATATAGGAGTGGCACAAACATAACTTTCGGATAATCTTTACATATTCATCACCTCTTACTAAATAGTGAATGAGGAACTACTCACTCTTCATGGCCTTGACAAAGCTAGAAAAGTGAGTGATACTCATTCCTCCAAGTAGAGGAGCTACTAAGTGAAGCAAACTAAATAAAGAGCTTATCTTCAATGAAGAATAAGTGAATCACTTTCCACCCTTCACGGCTTTGGTAAAGCTCTAGAAAAGTGGAGGAGTTTCACTCTTCTAAGAAAGTAGGATGCTCAAGCAATGAAAGTGAAATACATGAACAATAAAAGTAGAAGAAAACTAGTTACTTTTGGAGGGTTTCCACCACAACCAAAAGATGAGCTATCTCTCTTGATACTTGTAAATAAAAGCAAGTACAACTACAAGGGGTGTCTAAGCCTCCATCATGGTTGTTGCAACATGAATGTAAAGACTTAGCATAAGTAAATAAAAGACTTCAACTACAAGGGGAGTCTAAGCCTCCATCATGGTTGATATAAATGCAAAATGAAAACATAAACATGAAAGTTCAAGAAATAGATTACTAAACACTCTCTTACTTTACTCTATTTGTTCATGGCTCTGCTTCTTCTGTCCGCACTTAAAATCAAGGGTTTTCGCCCTAGCGGAAACCCAGATCTGCGTTGTGAAGATTAATTTATTTATTTTCTATGTAAGTTTCGGCCGTTGAACAGATCTCTACTCTACAACCTCATTTCCAAACTCCAAACATTGGTAAATTCGAAACATTGGGGACAATGTTTGATTTAGGTTAGGGGGTGTGATTTATAGTTCCAGTGTGTTATAGTTTCGTATTTAAAAAAAAAAAAAATTCTATATATATATATTTATATTATATATTATATATATATATATATTTACATTATTTTTGATCATATCAAATGCAGCTTCAATCGTCTTTGTGACTGACAGACGTTAAAGAACCAGATAGTGAGTCTTAAAGCATAGAAATCATGGATGTTAAACTTTTCTGGATTAATCTGGGAGTTTTACGAACTTTTCCACCCGATGTGCATGCTGTGATAATGAGAAAGGCAAGAGTTTTGAGAAAAATTAAAATCCAAGAAGCACAAGAAAAACCATTGTGTGGTAGAATTAGTTTTGCTAAACGTCGTCATGCCAGACAACTGGGTGATTGTTTTCATTGTGGCAGGATCTTTCACATAAAAAAATACAATCAGTGTTCTCAATCAATTTCAGGTCGTGCAACCGATCGATTAAACTGGAAAATGTATGGGCAGAGTAAGGATTTTCTTGAGATGCCATCTTATATCAGTCCGGTACTTACACATTTTGTGCGACAAGAAGTTGGAAGGGTCACTAATAGTGACATAGACACAAGTGATGACTCGGATTAGATTTTGACTAATAATGACAAAGTTGTGGAAAAAACGTGTTTTGAGGATGAAAGTTAATGGTCCGAATTTTTTTTTTTTTTGTGTAAATATTTGTTTATGTACAAAGTATTTTTGTTGAAATAAAGATGTGGGCGAGTAAGGAATGTCCTAAAATGCCAACCTATAGCGTGAATAGGGACTTATCCAGAGACGCCATAGTTTTTCAAGTTCAACGTGTGCATTTAGTTTTTTCTTTTAAACTTTTCATAGATAAATGTGTATATAAATAACTTTAATTTTTATTTGAGTTCGAATGCCAGTAAAAAAAAAAACAAAAAGCCTCATTTACTTGAAAAATGGTATTTTCTCTATGCTTAAATGTCAAATGTACATTGATATTTGTTATTCTTAAGGTACAGAATGACCAGACTCGAAAATAGAATTCATATATAACCGACATTCTTTGAAACCCTGACATAACCAGTAGAGATGACAAAGAATACCATGGTAAGTTTTAAACCTTGCGATGCTTTCTGAGAGACAAGCAACATTTACTCGAGTAGGCTCTTTCACTTTCAATTTTTGAATAATCTCATTAAACATGCTTTGATTAATGCAACTAAAGTGTTCTATTAACATATCCCACAGGGAACCTCTGTATGCGACACATACATGGGCACATACTTGAGAAAGGATTTTAGGCCATCTTTGATTTGATTTTGAGCCTTAGCTATTGCTTCTACGAAATTATATCCCTAGTTAGCCATGTTTGAGCCTTCAATGAATTATTTCTTCTTCAAGAAACCCATATGATAACCGAGCCAAAGGAGAATATACTTGACATACCTTGCTATCTAATTTTCTTGCACCATCTCATAAATCAGTATGATACAGAAAAACAAGAGAAATAGAAAAAGATGATGGTGGCTATTGTTCAATGAAAAAAAAAAATCAGTGGGAACAACCGAAAAAGAAAAGAAACAGAAAAACAGGGAATTGCCAAGAAAGTGAAAAATGAGAAAAATGAAGGGAAGAAATATCATTTCTTGGCAAAAATATCGAAAAGCAAGAAAGAGGTGTGCTACACTACATTAAAAAGGGGATAACTTTTGAATACCATTCACGTCATTTCATTAACCACTGACCTCTGGCCTTACTACAACCTATACAAAACCCTAATTGATCTCAAGTCTGATGTATGTGTATATTGTCGACCGAAAACTAGGGTATGTTAAATAATATTTCTTTAATTGCATTGATATTCTTCCATGAGATTATGTCAAGAACATGATTAGTCTACTTTCTTAAAACTTTCACTCCCTTTCTAACTGTGCATGTGATTTTTTCGATTGGCCATCCTCTTATCACATGCCCTTTGAGAGACAAGTCACAATAATCGGAGGGAATTTTTGTTGAGGGCATTTCTAAGAGAAGTTTGTGATATCAAAGCTATCCATGGAGGGTGGTAAAGTGGAATGTTTGCTATATAACAATTCTTGTTTCTAGAAGGACCATTTCTACTACACAGGGAATTCCAAATGTCAATTTGACTAATGCTAATTTTTGCATAGAATAATTACCTATGAAAGAGGAGCTTGCAGGATTTAAGTCGAAATTGAGGGTTGGGCATCCCAATGACCATGATGCTAATTTACTTTAACCCATTTGTTCGACTGGAGTTTGTAGGTAGCTCACTGGAAACCTTCACGAGACAAAACTTGTCCACTAGAGATCATCTAGGGGTTTAACGACTTGTTGCATATGCTAAATGCAATCGTTTTATCTACGAAAGTGATTTTATTTTGTTATTTATTACTAGGGACTAGTAATGTTTAGGTTGGGGGGTGTGATTAACCCTAATTAAGACATAATTTAATTAAGTTAATAGGTCAATTGTGTTAGTTAAATAAAGTTAAACTAGTCAAAATAAGACAAATTAGGGTTATTGTGTGAATTAAGGATAATGCATTGATTGTTGTTTTTTTCAGGAGTTTGTGCATCAAAGCTACCAACTACTGGGGAGCCAATTGCGTCAAAGTTACAAACTACTAAGGAGCCAATTATCAAACTTACAAACTATAGGGTGCCAATTATCAAAAGCTCAAAAGGGAGGGGGATCAAAGTATAATTCAAGCTCTCCCTTTTTTGCCTATAAATAGCACCCCTTGGGTCTTGCAAAGAGTACTTTTTTCTCTTGTATCATCTTTGTTGTAGAGAACATCTTTTGGTAGTGAAAAACCCTCCAAAAGTCATTATTATTTTCTTGTATCATCTTTCTTGTAAAGAGAATCTTTTGGTAGTGGAGAACCCTCCAAAAGTCATTATGGCTTTCTTGTATCATTGCTTTCTTGAATAGAGCACCTTTTGGTAGTGGATAACCCTCCAAAAGTTATTATTACTTTCTTTTATTGTATTATTGCTTTCTTTTATTTACATTGTCTTGAGCTTTCTTCTTCCCTTAGAGGAGTGAAACTCTTCCACTTTTCTAGAGCTTTACCAATGCCGTGAAGGGTGGAACGTGATTCACTCATTCTTCGTCGAAGATTGGCTCCGTGTGTAATATGTTTTCCCTTGCAACTCCTCTACTTGGAGGGATGAGCATCACTCACTTTTCTAGCTTTACCTAAGCCATGAAGAGTGAATAGTTTCTCATCCAATCTTTAGTAAGAAGTGATTATCCAGAAGTTATATTTGTGCATTTCGTTTATGCTTAGGCCTAGTCTTTATTTCTTTATAATGTCTTCTCATTACATTTTTTTCTTTACCTTAAGCATGAGTAGCTAAGTCTTTAAGTTGACTAATCCAAGGGAGCCTCCTCTTGGGTATTCCATTTCAACTCATCTTCTTTCCTCCTCTTGGTGTACGATGGTTCTGTTTGACTGGGTTGAGTGAGGACATGGTGTGAGTCTTTGATATCCCATAGACTTGTCACGGGTTATGCTTGGATCCTCTCTTCCATCTCGTCCCTCGCTTTCCACGAATCAATCGTTCATCTATGCACCATTGGAGGAAGGTTTCGGGTTGACTTGACATTTCCATTGGAGTGAACCCTTCGGATTAGCCAACACTTGTTTCCCATTTCAATTTCATCACAAACCAACCTCAAACTACAAAAGATTTTACACTTTCTTTTCACCGAAATCACTTTCAAAATGATTCACATCCTTCCCTGAGGAGACGAACTTGGAATACTTTTCCAAGTAAAACACGACAATCAAAAGTCTCCCTGCGCTTGGGGATCATTTTTGTTCACACACGCACACATTTGACATTTCATTCATCCACCATTCCGTTGCCTTTTCTTTTGACATCATTCCAAGGGTCACACTCCCCTTCACACACACCATAGATACACTGAGGGATGATGTTTAGAGGTTAGGATATTACAACGAAAATCATCAAGCATTTTTGGCGCCGTTGCCGGGGAAGGCAAGTGGCAAATCAAGAAGGCGATTTTCGGACAACGGAGGTAAGTTCCGTGATTTTCATCATGGGCTGAGGTACGTTGTTCTGTGTATATATTTTTGTTGTGTATAATTTCACTTGTAGATAAGTTGTTGAATGTGGGGACGGAACGAACAAAATCGATTGGTTAGACAACTCTCAGCCCCAACATGAATATTGACCAAAACCCACCCGAGGATGCGGGTGATAATTTTGAAAACGTTGGTGCCAATCCAAATGTTCAAAGGGGGGAGATATGCCCGAACCTAGAATGCCTAATCCACGAATGCAATTTCCCCCTCCCGTGAATGAAGGGAATAACATCCAAATGGATCCTCCGGCGAGGTCTATGAGGGATTTCCTTCAACCAACCCGTAGCACCACACCCTCATGCATCCTCTTATCGGTCCAAGTTCAGCTCTTCCAAGTTAAGCCAGGGATGTTGAAACTACTTCCTTTATTCCAAGGAATTGAAAGGGAAAACCCCTACGAGCACCTAAAGAATTTTGAGGATATGGTAGCAACCTTCAATGCTAACTATGCTATTGAGGACATAGCTCGATTGAAATTGTTTCCCTTCTCCCTCAGAGATAAAGCCAAATCATGGTTTGATGCCATGCGACCTCGATCCATTACCTCTTGGGCTTAAATGAATTCAGAATTTTTGAATAAATTTTTTTCGGTTCATAGAACCACTGCTTTGAAAAAGGAAATTCAAAAATTTTCTGAGAAGCCCAATGAGCAGTTCTATCAATGCTGGGATCGTTACAGGGATTTGCTACAATCCATTCCACATCATGAGTTTGAATCATGGCAACTGGTAAGTTTCTTCTATGAAGGAATCACACCAACCCATAGACAATTCATTGAAATGATGTGCATGGGCAAATTCTTGAACAAAGACCCTGATGAGGCCCTTGATTACTTTAGCACATTGGCCCAAAATGCACAATCTTGGGACATTAGGGATCCAAATGATGTACGTAGGACTTCTTCAGGTAGTAGTCAACCACAAGGGGGAGGGATATACGACTTGAGAGACCGCGAAGACTTACTTTCAAAAATTGCTAAATTGTTAAGGAAAGTTGAGAGTCTTGAAGTCAATAAGAGACACGAGGTGTCTAATATGTCACGAACCGAGGAGGGTTGTTCAATTTGCGAATGTATGGAGCATTCCCTATCGGATTGCCCAAGCATTCTAACCCTTAAAGAAGCATACCATGAATAAGTCCATGCCTTCAACCAAACGAGGCAATCATTTTCTCCCAATTCGAATACTTACAATCCGGGTTAGAGTAATTACCCAAATTTTAGTTGGAGAAATGAGAACCCCATTCCTCATGGTTCAAGTGCATATGCATCTCTCATGCCTCCCAAGCAAAACCAATACCATGGCCAAGGGCAAACATCTAGCTCTCAATACCCAAGGACCAATCCGCAAGGGTATCAGTCAAACCCACCACCACAAAATTTTTCTCAAGGACCGTTCAATCCATCCACATACCAATCTCCTCACAAAAGAAATTTGGAGGATATGGTCCATTCCTTCATTCAAAGCCAAACTGCCATCAGTAACCAAAATACCTCGGCCATCAATGATATAAGAGCCCAACTTACAAAGTTGACAAACTCCATAGGGGCATCTCAACAAGAAAAGGGGAAGTTCCCCGCTCAACCACAAGAGAACCCTAGGGGTCAACACTTTGTTGAGTCATCGGAACCTTCGAGAGAGAGTAATGAGCAACTCAAAGCTGTCACCACCCTCTGTAATGGCAAAGAAATTGACAAAACTATTTTGCCAACAATCTCACCCAAGACCACATTGCCAAAAGAAAAAAATATCTTGGGTGACGCCGACAAGGGTAAGGTGAGTGAAGAGAAAGAAAGAGAGGTTATTGAGAAAGAAAAATTAATTGATGATTGTGTGTTTATTCCTCCCATGCCTGCCCCTTTCCCGAGTCGTTTGAAGTCACCTGTCAAGGTGGCTAATTATGCTGATATTTTGGAAATGTTTAAGTAGGTGAAGATTAACATTCCACTCCTCGACGTCATCAAGCAAATTCCATCATGTGCTAGGATTTTGAAGGGCTTATGCACAGTGAAGAGGGAACTAAATGTCCACAAGAGATTGAGATACTATCAGATAAGGATGCATCAAGATGATATCCAAATGGCTGCATTCCAGACACATCAAGGACACTATGAGTTCATGGTGATGCCTTTTGGTCTCACTAACGCACCTTCTACATTACAATCTTTGATGAATGAGGTATTCAAGGCCTATCTTCATAAGTTCATCCTAGTCTTCATTGATGATATTTTAATTTATAGTCGATCATAGGAAGAACAATTGTAGCATCTTAAGCTTACTCTAAAAATTTTGAAAATTCACCAATTATTTGTGAAAAAAGAAAAATGCACATTTGCTCAACGGGAAGTGAAATACTTGGGTCATATAATAACATCTGAAGGAGTTGTTGTTGATCCATAAAAGATTCTTGCCATGTAAGAATGGGCTAAGCCAAAAACTATCAAGGCATTATGAGGTTTCCTTGGTTTGACTGGGTATTACCGGAAATTTACTCAGAACTATGGGAAAATAGCCCTGCCATTCACTCAGATGCTAAAAAAGGGATGTTTCAAGTGGAGCCCCGTGGTAGAAGAATCTTTTGAGCTACTCCAGAAGGCTATGACCCAAGAACCGGTATTAGCTCTTCCTAATTTCAAGCAGTCTTTTATTTGTTGAGTGTGATGCATCAGACTCAGGTGTTGGAGGAGTTCTCATGCAAAATAGCAGACCCATTGCATTTTTTAACAGTGCCTTGCAAGGTAAAATTTTATTTTTGTTGGCTTACGACAAAGAGATGTTGGCTTTAATTCTTGTAGTTCAAAACTGGAGGCCATATATATTGGGAAGGAAAATCATTGTGTGAACTGATCAACGAAGTCTTAAGCATTTGTGGGAGCAAAACAATTACCACCACGACACAAGATAAGTGGTTGGCAAAATTAATGGGATTTGACTTCACCATTGAATACAAAAAGGGAAAGGAGAATTAGGTAGTTGATGCACTTTCACGCAAGTATGAAGATGGTGAATTGATTGCTATGACGGCACCAATCCTCACTTGGTTGGAGCCAATGAAAGAAGAAGTCCAAAACAATGCCAATTTGCAACATTTCGGGGAGCTTTGTCCGCAAGGTGAAGCCGTTGGGCCCTGGGAATACATAGAAGGTATTTTGTACTTTAAGAATAAAATTTATTTACTGGCCAACTTAGTTTTAGTCCGTCTTATTGTCAAATAAATGCACTCCAGTACACATGAGGCCTATGACAAGACATTGCAAAGAGTGAAGTTAGTTTTCTATTGGCAAGGTATGACAAAAGTTATTCAAGAAAATATTAGGAGATGTGAAACATGCCAAAGACAAAAAATCTTGAATCTCAAGCCTGCTGGATTCTTACAACCTCTCCCAATTCTTGAATCTCAAGCCTGCTGAAAATCTTGAATCTTGAATGTTCTCTCTCACTTGATCTTTCTCCTCTGCCTCAAATCTCTTTCTCTTGATCCTTATCTCTCAGTCATGCTCTCCCTCGTTTCTCGGTGAAGCAACAAGTAAATTCGACCAGAGCTGAGACCTAGAGCAGACAAAATTCGACCTTGGTGACTAATCTCAGGTAATTTTTGACTCCTTTTTTAATTCTAGATCTTTTCTTCAAGGGTTCTACATGATGGGACTTTCCTGAGAAGGGATAGGATCCTGACGTGTATCCTCGGCTCTGAGGACTTTCAAGCATCCCGATGATGACACATGTCCTCGGCACTGAGGCACCTTCAGCCTTCTGATCATGACATGTGTCCTCGACACCGAGGACCCCATGCTCTATAGAGGTGACAGTGTCCTCGACATCCAAGACACCTCCAGGCTCTTGTTTCTGATCTCTCCCCCTACGTGGTTCAATCCCGAGGACCCTCATTGGACACGTCGCCTTGGCTCTAGCATGGGTTACTGACGGGTACAACCCATCAGTCTCAAATTTTGATAGAGAATCATGGGCTTACCTTCCCTAATAAAGTAAGAATGGCAGAATGAATAAGACACTCAACCAATGGTAGTTAGACATGTGGCATGAAGTATAGAATTTGGGAGAAATAGACAAAATTACCCCTGTTGACATATGGTAACCTCAGGCAAACATTTAATGAACCCTCAGTTGATAGGACATCCACGATAGCTTGGGAAGCCAAGAAGAAGGAGCATTAAATGCCACATGATCCAAGCATTTAATTCCTCTACATTGAAAAATGAACATTAAATGCTTGGGAGCCTCAGTAATTAATAACGGGGCCTCCCCCATGCAAAATAAGAGGTGCACTGCCCCATGTCTAGGCACTACCTATTGTCTAAATCATCAGTAATGATGAGTCTTTGGAGGTATAAATAGCTCCCAAAAATGTAAGACAAAGGTACGCAAATTCATTTCAAAAGAACACCAAACAACACTTTCTTCTTTCCCTCTCTCAAAGAACTGACTTGACTGTCGGAGGGGATATGCCGAAAAATACTTTGGCGCCCTTCTAACCCATTTTTTATGTGCCAAGAACTGCCTACGACTCACCAAAATAGATTGGACAGCCCCTGAAGCATTTCATCACCACTTCTTAGGCCCCTTTGGCCATCTTGGGTCTTCCTTTGCCATGGGATCGTCGACTCTCGAGGTAAAAACGGTTCATCAAGGGATAGATCTATCTTTTCATCTATTGTGCAAAAACTAACGCTCACAATCTGGCGCCGTCTGTGGGAAACAAATAAATTTTCCAAAGAACAGTGACCACGGTAAATATTCATTAAAACGGAAAGGGTCCTCAACAAAGAAATATTGATTTACCGGCTCCCCCTGTATCAAAAACCAAAGACCGAATCGAAAGTGTCAACAAGGAACTTTCAGATCGTTCTAGGGAGAAAACCCACCAAACTAGTTTGAGTATTAGGGCTAGAAAATCAACCCCCTTGGCATGTCAACTGGCTGACATGATCGAGGAAAACTTTGGGGATCAATTGTAACAACTAGAGGAGGACAACATGAACGTCCTAAATTGGCTCGATGAATTTGTGCTCTCTGGTGGAATGACTTGAGACTTGTGGCAGTACTGTGAACCCTCTGTCAAGGAGGTGGGACCTGAGGACCTGAGAAATCACCTAAGTATCAAAGTAGGAAGCTCCAAGGCTCCAAAGCACTCGAGGGCCAATAGACAGCTCCCGGGTTCTAGCCAAGAGGGTTAGGCCATTGACTTGGAACGATCTCTGTCTGGGACTGTTCGGGCGAGGGGGCGTGGAGGAGTTCGAGGAGCGGTCAACTCTCTCCGTCTGACACCCTGGGATAAGGGGCATGTTGAACAATGCCCAGATGGTAGAGAAATGTGCCACAGGCAGCGAGAAGACCTCAAGGCACGGTTGGATTCTACAAAAGGGATAGGGCCACACAAGAGGACAACATGGATGACAAAGCTATATAGTTGCCCTTTACGAGGAGTATCATGGAAATGGAGGTACCAAAGAAGTTTGTGGTACCGAGATTCAAAGTGTATGATGGACGTTCCGACCTAGAAGCTCACCTCAGACAATACAAACAGATGATGTCCCTGCACCACTCAAATCATCGACTATTATGCTGAGTGTTCTCAATAAGCCTAGGAGACTCTACCTTGAAATGGTTTGAAACCCTTCCACCCAACAACATAGGATCTTGGAAGGAGCTAACTAGGAAATTCTCTGCCCAATTCATTACAGGGAGCAAATGCCCTAAGGAGGTTGGGTCACTGCCGGCATTGAGATGAAAGGAAGGTGAAATACTCCGCCAGTATGCCACTCGATACTGGGAGGAAGTGAATGAGGTGGAAGGATGTTCCGAGCTCATGGCGGCTACCTCCTTCAAACTTGGTCTCTCATGGGATACTGACCTTTATCGGTCCCTAACCAAGAAAAATCCAATAGATATGGGAGAGCTGATGGCCTGAATCAATAAGTATTCCTAGATAGAAGATAAGATGGTTGGGGGCAAAGGAAAGTCTTAGGCCCCAAAGAAGAAGAAAAAGGAGAAGGAGATAACCCCTTCCCATTAGGGATTACTGCCTCCGTCAGAAAGTTCCTTCAAAGGGATCCATATTGTGTTCAAGGAGCCCATTTATAAGCTACTCCACAAGATCAAGAAAGAACCCTTCTTCAAGTGGCCACCTAAGATGCAGGGTGATCCATCCACCAGAAACCAGAAGGTGAAATGTTCATACCACCAGGACTTTGGACACCTCACCGAAGATTGTAGGGTCTATAAGTCTTTCCTAGAGAGACTGGTACAAGACAAACACTTGAAAGAATACATTGAAGAAGTAGCACCAGTAGAAGCCCCTACTGCCAATAATCAAGCCACTATCTGGGACAATGTCATTGATGTCATCCACGTCTGCCCACTGGATCGACCAAATTCTAATACTCTCATATCCGACCTTAAGAGAGTAGCCTTTACAAGGTAGGTGGACAAAGGAGAGGGGGGCCAGCCTTGCAAGATGCCTCGAATGAATGAGGGAGGGATCACTTTCTCTAATGCCAACCTGGCGGGTGTGGTCCTCCCCTATGAAGACGCCTTGATCCTAACTTTGAAGGTTGGTAGTTTTGATGTCAAAAGGATCTTGGTGGACTCTAGGAGTTCTTCAGAAGTGATGTACTTCGAAGTCCTGAAACGCATAGGTCTGGGTTCCTAGGGTCTCACCAATGTCGACACACCCCTCGTTGGATTCAATGGTTTGTATGGTTTGCCCTTAAGTAAGATCACGCTACCAATCACTATAGGGCTTGCCATAACTGACACAAAATTTATAGTAATCGACTCTGAATCACCTTACAACATAATTATAGGTCGGACATGGCTACATGCACTCAGAGCAATACATTCTATCTATCACCAAAAATTGAAGTTCACCACCCCCTGAAGGAGTAAGGGAGGTCCGCGGGGACGAGTCTTCTGCCTAAAGTTTATTCTACGCAGTGGTGAAGGCAGGGGTCACCTCCAAGGAGAAGGAGTGAGCCCCAGAGGAGGTCCTAAATAAATAGAAATTACTGTCCAGTTGGCTTGGAGTCGATGAGCTGCAGATTGATCCGATGGATTAATCAGTGGAGGATCTCTAGAAGGTACTTTTGGTGGAGGGCGATGAAGAAAAATACTTCCTGGTCGGCTTCACTATGTCCCTGGCCGAGCAGGAGGAGATGACTACTATTTTAAGAAGAAATGCAGATGTGTTCACATGGGATGCCACAAAAATGAAGGGGATAAGCCCCAATGTTATAATTCACAAACATCATGTTGATCCCACTCACAAGCTAGTGAAGCAAAAGCCTCGGCGTACAGCGCTTGATGTTTTCTGTTGTATTCCCTAGCCTCCTAACATCATCCCTTAGTGTGTGTATAGCTTATAGGAATGGGGGAGTGTCACTCTCCCTCGGAATGATGCAATAGATGGGGCAACGAAATGGTGGAATATGAAATGTACAAAATGTGTGTAATGTTGTGAACAAAAGTGCTCCCCAAGCGCAAGGAGTCTTTTTAATGTCATGTTTTACTGGGAAAAGTATTCCAAGTTTGTCTCCTCAGAGAAGGAAAGTTCAAGTGTGTGAAGGTTATTTTGTGAAAATGTAAAAGTGTAAAATCTTTTGTTGTTTTGAGTTTTGGCGAGTTGTGTTCTTAAGGAAAATGAAATGAAAACAAGTGTTGGCTAATCCAAAAGGTTCATTCCAGTGGGAATCCCAAATCAACTCGAAGCCTTCCTCCAATGGTGCGTAAATGAACGATTGATTCATGGGAAGTGAGGGACAAAATGGAAGTGTGGATCGAAGCATAACCCGTGACAATGCCTACAGGATATCAAAGACTCACATTCCAGTCCACACTCAACCCAGTCAAATTGAACCACCGTACACCGAGGGGAGGAAAGGAGATGAGTTGAAATGGTATACCCAACAGGAGTTCTCCCTTGGATTAGCTAACTAAAACTCTAGCTACTCATGCAAAAAGGAAAGACATGCATAATGTAAAGAGACATAATGAAGAAATGAAACATGGAACTTAACTTAATGTAAGAAATCTTAAACTATGAAGAAAAATATGCAATACCCATTTTAAAGCAAGGAAATGAAGAAAACTTGAAAGCAACATTGGTGGAAACTAGAACATGTAACTAAACTTGCAATATACTTGAAATAAATGAGGTTAAAGTGCAAGAGTTAAGGATTACAAGAAATTTAAAGCTTACTATAACTAAAATGGAAAGAAAAATGCAAAAACATAATTTTCTATCTACTATTCATCATCTTCTTCCTTGGAGCTTTCTAAGCTTAGGTAGCCACCCTCAAACTCTTGTGGAATGGTGTATATATGGTGAAAGAGCTCTGCATTTTTGTCCATAGGGGTCCTTTAGCTTGTGTGTGTAGACCTCCCACTAATGGGAGGTGAGTTAATGGCTTTTGATAGGCTAGGACAAGCCAAGCTTACACCCATCTTGGCTGCCACCTTCTCTCCCATCCTCTTTAATGCCATTGCCTCCAAAGACTTCAACTAGGGTGTAGGAGGCATGTCAATGTGTAAGGGAAATCAAGGGACAAGTGGGAGAATTAATGGTGGGACCCCCAAGCAAATGGAGCATGATTTGCAGGCATTCTGGGCAGCTTAGTACCGGTACGGCAAACACCAGTAACTAAAGAGTACCGGTACTGCGTACCGGTACGCTCTACTCTAGATCAGTTTTTGTAGAAATGTCATAACTTTTGATCCAACCATCAAATTGAGCTAACATTTTGATAAAATATAGAGGACATCTAGATCTACAACTTTCATGTTTATAATTGCTTCAGATTCGAAGTGGATCATGGTCAAAAAGGAGGAAAACTAAGATATTGCAACCAAATAGTGCGGATGTTGGTGCCTATGTTGCCAAGCACTGATACCTCCTTGATTTCTTTTACTTTTAAGCCTCCAAATCCTCAAGTAATGTGTCCATATCTTCACCACACATCCACACATAGTTGTAAGGTTCTAAATTCCATGATTTACTCTACAATTATCTGCAACATCGAAATTTCAACATTATTTATAATTTCGGCTAACTCTAAGTACTTAGATGCAAAGTTGAGTTAAAATGCATGTAATGAGGCCTTTAAATATGCAATATTTTGTACTCATCATACATCGCCGCATCACGCCCAGGCAGTAAATGAAGAAGTGGAAAGGCTCTTGGAGGCCAACACCATCTGGGAGGTGCAGTTCTTGGAATGGCTATCAAACACTGTTAGCGAAAAAAGAAGGGCGGTATGTGATGTGTTTGAGTGGACTTCACTGACGTAAACAAATCTTATCCAAAAAATAACTTTCCCCTCCCAAAGATGGACCAGGTGATGGATGCCATGGCAGGACACCAGCGTATAACATTCCTAGATGCTAGGGCTGGCTACCACCAGATCCCTCTCCATCCACCTAACTAAGAGAAAATTGCTTTTATCACTCTGAGGGGGGTTTATTGTTACATGGTCATGTCGTTCGGCCTAAAGAATACAGGGGCTAGGTACCAGAGACTCATGAATCGAATGTTTAAGCGACAGATTGGGTACACCATGGAGGTGTATATTGATGACCTGCTAGTCAAGAGTAGGAGGAGAGACGATCACATTACGTATCTGGAAGACACTTTCTCTACCCTTCGGGAATATGGCCTGAAGCTGAACGCAGCAAAGTATGTCTTTGGAGTTGGCCCCAGGAAGTTTCTTGGGTACTTGGTGAGTCGACGTGGCATCGAAGCTAATCCAGAACAGATACAAGCCATCATGGACATACGAAGCCCCCATACAGTTTGAGAAGTTCAAAAACACATAGGAATGTTAGCCGCACTAAATCATTTTAACTCTCGTTCATCAGACAAGTACAAGCCCTTCTTTGGGGCTATCAAAAGATTTGGGAAAGATACTTGGGATTAGGAATGCGAGAACACACTCAGGGGAATCAAAGAGTACCTCAGGATCCTCCTAAACCCTATTCGTCCCAAGGATGGGGGAGATGTTGTTTATGTACTTGGTCGTGTCGGAGTTCGCAATCAGTGGTGTACTAGTCCAGGAACACGAACAAGAGCAGAAACCAGTATACTATGTAAACAAAACCCTACTGGATGCAGAAACTAGATACTTGCCCCTGGAAAAGATTATGTTGGCCTTGGTCACAGCCGTAGGAAAGTTAAGACATTACTTTCAAGCACACCTAATCATCGTCCACACGGATCAGCCCCTGAAAGCAATTCTAAGGAAGGTGGACCTACGAGGAAGAATAACCAAGTGGGTGGTGGAGATGGGGGAACATGATATTCACTATAAGCCTCAAACCGCCATAAAGGGACAAATGTTGGTAGACTTTATCGTCGAGTTTACTGATGGAGAACCGCCTTTCGCTTCTCCCTAAAGAGCCCCCCGCGGCTGTCCAGGGACCCTCCTGGAGTCTCTACGTGGACGGATCCTCCAACAACAAGGGTTCCAGAATTGGGTTACTATTAGTCTCCCTTGAAGGGTTAGTCATGGAGCAAGCCGTCCGGCTGGGCTTTAAGGCATCCAATAATGAAGTGGAATATGAAGCCCTTATTTTCGGACTTAAACTCACCGATGCGGTGAGAGCCATAGAGCTGATCATCCACTGTGATTCTATGTTGGTGGTTAACCAGATCAATGGGGAGTTTGAAGCGAGGGACTCAAGAATGAAAGCCTACCAACATCAGACGACAGCCTTACTCTACTACTTCAAGGAAGTTGAAGTTAGACAAGTTCCGCGAGATAAGAATACCCATGCTGACGCCCTAGCATGCCTAGCCTCAGCGCTGGATTCCAACGCGACACAAAGGATCACGGTGGAGTACCTTCCCAACTCTAGCATAGACGGAGCTCCTAGTGTGGTAGTCATCCAAGAAGGGAGGCTAGGGATCCTAACAGAGCCACCTAAGCCGAGCTAGAGGGGGCTACTGAGGGAGGTACAAAAGTGGTGGTGGAGGCTAGGGATCCTTCCACCACAGTCCACGTTGAAACCAACATGTTTGGGAGGGAAACTTGGCCAGACTTCGACATCCTTCAGAACTTGGACACGGAGAACGCACTTGAAGTTGCCATATTTGGAGACATTCCACGTATCTCCCTGGACTTCGTAAAGCAAAGGGCCACCCTCGCCGCTAGGAGGGGTCGTGGATTAGGCTCTAACAATCCCTCTCCATCCCCAAGAACCAATCTTCCTCGTGCTCCCCCTCACCCTTTGGTGCCGACTAGATCAATCGGCCAAGGTCGAGGGCACCCGAGGGACCCTTTGTAGGAGGAGAAAAAAAGGATTAAATAGAAACATGATGGCATAGGCCGTGGAAGGGGGACTCCTATCCCTCCTCTGGCAGCTACGCCTCCTACAACAACATCAACTTTGATAACAACTGTTGACCCCCAACTGTCTCCGACGGCACCAATCGCGAAATGGGTAGGTCGGGCTCGAGATCGGGGAGAATAGGCGGATCCGGGTGACCGACTCCATAGTCTCTTCCCCTATGTTGCCTATGCCATGAGCGAGGCGATTCACTTTGACACCGACATGGAGCTTCATCGGGGGTGAACGAGCAACAACCTCTTCCGCTCCATTGTGCAAAGCTCTTTGGTGGTAAGATTCCAACTTAGCACGTTCTTCTTCTCTATTTGTCATCCCTTCATCAATGTAACCCCCTTTCTACTCCTTTGCTCAATAGACAGCACATCAGATTGTAGTTCTTAGTGAGCGCTTTCACCACCATAGGGAGAAGGCCAGGAGAGTGAAAAGCTCCAAGCCGAGTTGGCCTCGGTGAAAGAGGAAGTAACTGTCCAGGACAAAACTCTGTCCACCCAGGGGGCCCAAATAGCTGAGCTCCTGAAACAGAGTGAGGTAGCCAAAAATGAAGCTGACAAAATAAGGGCTGCACTTGCTAATGCTAAGAAAAGAATAATAGAATCCACGAAGTAGCTCTTGGCGTCTGAGGCCAAAGTGGAGGAGTCAGAGCATACCTGTTTGGCTCTGACTTAAGAATTAGACAGAGTGAGGGCTCAGATGAAGGTGGCCAACAAAATTAGGGCAGAGATAGTAGCTCAATGCGCAGATGATATTATGGTAGCCTTCGAGGACCAAAAAAAAGAGTACTTTAAACAAGGGTGGGATGAAGCCTTGAAGGTTACCGGTGTCCCTGCCGACTCCCCCCTCTTCCTAGAGCATGAGTATGTTCCATCTGAGGAAGTGGTGCAAGCTTCGGCCGAGGTTTCAATTGGAGATGCTGCAAACGCTCAAGTGTTCGACTTGGCACGACCTAATGATCCTGCATCCTTGGTCCCAGCTAGTACTATCAATGTCCAGGCCCCTCCTGCCCCAAAACTGATAGCTACCTCTACTCCTGCTCCTACTCCTGCTCCACTGCTCCAAGCTGACACTCCCTCCATTCCTTCTCCGCCAGTATAGATGAGCTTTTTGAGGACGTCGGCGGGGACATGAATGGACCTCCACCAGCACCCCAAACTTAGGCTCCTTTTGTAATCTCCTTTTCTTTATATGTTCTGTAACTCAGGGGACACAAAGACCTCTTCTTTTTTGTTGGAATGAAAGATGACTTTGATTAATTTGTGTTGATCTCTTTTTTTGTTCTTCTTTGATTGCTTTCTAACTTGCTTATAACTCACTGTTGTTGAAGTGTTCATCCTCAAAGTGAACTTATGCATTTTCGTAAATATGATTGCTTTACACCTGCGCTAAGCGAATGTATTCATAGGGACTCCTTAGTGTCCCACCGTGCCGAGGGTACATATCTATTTGGGAATTGGGTGTCACTCGGCGTCGGGGTAAGTCTTTTCTTCTTAGAAAAAAGAAGAAATCTCTTAAGTGTCGCCCTCCGTTGGAATGCCGTGTGGCCGCACGGGGATCCGAGGGATACTAGCGCCGAGGGGTATTCATGCCAAGGATATGTGTGCAGAGTAGATGAACCCAAGGTATACTCAAGCCAAGGTCCATCCACCATCGTCTGGCTTCGTGTTTCTTGTTGCATGGGCACTAAATTAATAGCTTTGGCATGCCCCAAGAAGAAATTCTAGTTCCCTTTGTCGATTTGACCCTCCAACCAACTCCGTGTTGGATTGCTTGATAAATAGATTGCTAGAACCAAACAACTTCACCCATGTACTCATGCAAACATAAACCAACGCCTTGGAGCAAAGACTGACATTTCCAAACTTATCAATCGCTAGCGTAGACTACAAAATTTCAGGAATGGCATCGGATGCAATATATTTATTCAAGGCAGAATGATATATAAGATGAGCCAGTGACGCTGCGATTTTTGCGCCCTTTGTTCCAACAAAACTAATCAATCTTGAAATGTATGAGGAAACATCAGAGAAATTTACACCCACATTAGATGTCAGCCATTCTTCCAGAGATCTTCCCCCTAACTCCTAGAGGAAGGGTTATCATGGTGCTTGGACAGGAGGATATATTATTCGGACAACATACCCTTATTCCAAGCAATGTATTTGATGAGAGGTATTAAGACTCTTGGGTACTTTTCCTCGAGATACTTGCTCCCTCCAAGGGGCCATGCACATGTTTCTTATTTTAGGGTAGGATTTCATAAGACTTAGCCCCCCAGGACCATGCCCTTTCCAGGAGGCATGCTCCTGTTCTTTATTTGGAGGCAGGAGTTCCCAAGACTCAGCCCTTAGGGCCTTGCCCTTTCCAGGAGGCATACTCTTATTCTTTATTTGGAGGCAGGAGTCCCTAAGAATCAGCCCCTAGGGCTATGCCCTTTGTAGGAGGCATACTCCTGTTCTTTATTTGGAGGCAGAAGTCCCTAAGACTCAGCCTCCAGGGCCATGCCCTTTTCAGGAGGAATGCTCATGTTCTTTATTTGGAGGCAGGAGTCCCTAAGACTCAGCCCCCAAGGCCATGCCCTTTTCAGGATAATATACTTAGCACAAAAATGAGCTCTTACTTATAAAAAGTAGTATTTCTTCAAATTCATTACATTCCAAGGTCGTATTACAACACTTCCTTCCATGTCTTCTAGCTTATATGACCCAGAGCCTCCTACTGAAGTGACTTTGTATGGGCCTTCCCAGTTGGGTCCCATCTTTCTATCTGCTAGATCCTGGGTGTTCGCCACCACCATTCTGAGCACCAGATCACCTATTTGGAATTCTCGACACTTGACCCTCATTTTGTAGAGTCTGGACACCCCTTCTTGATACTTAGCCAATTTCAAGGTTGCCACTTCCCTTCTCTCCTCCATGAGGTTCATATCCAAGCTGAGTTGGTGTTTGTTGCTCCTGATGTAGAAGGCTTGTGTTCTTATAGTGGGGAGTTCCACTTCTAACGGGATGACTACCTCTACTCCGTATTCGAGGGCGTAAGGTGTTTCTCCTGTTAAGCTTCGAGGGGTGGTTCTGTATGCCTAGAAGACGTTCAAGAGCTCATCTACGCACTTTCCCTTAGATTTTTCCAATCTCTTCTTGATTCCATTGATGATGGTTTTGTTTGAGGACTCCGCCTGTCCGTTGGCTAGCGGATACGCAAGGGTGGAGTAGTAGTTCCAAATTCCAAGATACTCATAGAAAAATTTGAAAGGTCCGCTATTGAATTGGGTTCTATTGTCTGATACAAGTGCACGAAGGACTCCAAACCTTGTCACTATGTTCTTCCACACGACCTTCTTGATGTCTACGTTCCTGATATGGGTCAACGGCTCCGCCTTGACCCACTTCATAAAATAATCGGTTCCTACAATTAGGAACCTTTTGTCTCCAAGATCCCTTGGAGGGGGTTCAACTAGGTTGAGTCCCCATTGAGCAAATGGCCAAGTACTAGTCAGTGGATGTAAGTCACCAGCTGGTTGCCAAATGACTGGGGCGAACATTTGACATTGATCTCATTTTCGGACGTAAGCCTACGCGTCCTTTTTCATTTGCAGCTTCCAGTACCCTTGGGATATGAAACGATGGGCCATGGATTGTCCACCTGAGTTCCCCCCCACATATGCCTTCATGTACCTCGTACAAGAGAGGTTCTACTTTATCCTCATGGATACAAAGCAGATAGAGTCCGAAGAATGACCTTCGGTACAACTTTTGATCCGAGGAGACCCAAAATCTTGGGGCCCTCAACTTCATCTTCCTGGCTTCCTTGGGGCATTCAAGGAGTTCTCCAAAAAGGAGGAACTTGAGTAGTCGACCGGTCCAGTTAGGGGACTCCTCCCTTTCTTGGATGACTACCACACTAGGAGCTCCGTCTATGCTAGAGTTGGGAAGGTACTCCACTATGATCCTTTGTGTCGCATTGGAATCCAGCGCTGAGGCTAGGCATGCTAGGGCATCAGCATGGGTATTCTTATCTCGCAGAACTTGTCTAACTTCAACTTCCTTGAAGTGGCAGAGTAAGGCTGTCACCTGATGATGGTAGGCTTTCATTCTTGAGTCCCTCGCTTCGAACTCCCCATTGATTTGGTTGACCACCAACATAGAATCACAGTGGACGATCCGCTCCATGGCTCTCGCCGCATCGGCGAGTTTAAGTCCAAAAATAAGGGCTTCATATTCCGCTTCATTATTGGATGCCTTAAAGCCCAGCCGGATGGCTTGCTCCATGACTAACCCTTTAGGGGAGACTAATAGTACCCCAATTCTGGAACCCTTGTTGTTGGAGGATCCATCCACGTAAAGACTCCAGGAGGGTCCCTGGACGACAGCGGGGGGCTCCTAGGGAGAGGTGGCTCCTCCTTAGGGAAAGGCGGTTCTCCATCAGTAAACTTGATGATAAAGTCTGCCAACACCTGTCCCTTTATGGCGGTTCGAGGCTTATAGTGAATATCATGTTCCCCCATCTCCACCACCCACTTGGCTATTCTTCCTCGTAGGTCCACCTTCCTTAGAATTGCTTTCAGGGGCTGATCCGTGTGGACGATGATTAGGTGTGCTTGAAAGTAATGTCTTAAGTTTCTTACGGCTTTGACCAGCGCCAACACAAACTTTTCCAGGGGCAAGTATCTAGTTTCTGCATCCAGGAGGGTTTTGTTTACATAGCATACTGGCTTCTGCTCTTGTTTGTGTTCCTGGACTATTACACTGCTGACTGTGAACTCCGACATGACTAAGTACAGGAACAACATCTCCCCTATCGTTGGGACGGATAGGGTTGGGAGGATCCTGAGGTACTCTTTGATTCCCTTGAGTGTGTTCTCGCATTCCTAATCCCAAGTATCTTTCCCAAATCTTTTGATAGCCCCAAAGAAGGGCTTGTACTTGTCTGATGAACGAGAGTTAAACCGGTTTAGTGCAGCTAACATTCCTGTGTGTTTTTGAACTTCTCAAACTGTATGGGGGCTTCGTATGTCCATGATGGCTTGTATTTATCCTAGATTAGCTTCGATGCCACGTCGACTCACCAAGTACCCAAGAAACTTCCTAGAGCCAACTCCAAAGACACACTTTTCCACGTTCAGCTTCAGGCCGTATTCTCGGAGGGTAGAGAAAGTGTCCTCCAGGTGCGTAATGTGATCGTTTCTCCTCCTACTCTTGACTAGCATGTCATCAATATACACCACCATGGTGTACCCAATCTGCCGCTTAAACATTCGATTCATGAGTCTCTGGTACATAGCCCCTGTATTCTTTAGGCCGAACGACATGACCATGTAACAATAAACCCCCCTCAGAGTGATAAAAACAATTTTCTCTTAGTTAGGTGGATGGAGAGGGATCTGGTGGTAACCAGCCCTAGCATCTAGGAAGGTCATGCGCTGGTGTCCTGCCATGGCATCCATCACTTGGTCCATCTTTGGGAGGGGAAAGTCATTTTTAGGACAAGCTTTGTTTAGGTCGGTGAAGTCCACAAAAACGCACCACTTACCGCCCTTCTTTTTTTACAAACAGTGTTTGATAACCATTCCATGAACTGCACCTCCCAGATGGTGTTGGCCTCCAAGAGCCTTTCCACTTCTTCATTTACTGCCTGGACGTGATGCGGTGCTGTATGATGAGCACAAAATATTACATATTTAAAGGCCTCATTACATGCATTTTAACTCAACTTTGCTTCTAAGTACTTAGAGTTAGCCGAAATTATAAATAATGTTGAAATTTTAATGTTGCAGGTAATTATAGTGTAAATCATGGAATTTAGAACCTTGCAACTATGTGTGGATGTGTGGTGAAGATATGGACACATTACTTGAGGATTTGGAGGCTTAAAAGTGAAAGAAATCAAGGAGGTATCAGTGCTTGGCAACATAGGCACCAACACCCGCACTGTTTGGTTGCAGTATCTTAGTTTTCCTCCTTTTTAACCATGATCCACTTCGAATCTGAAGCAATTCTAAGCATGAAAGTTTTAGATCTGGATGTCCTCTATATTTTATCAAAATTTTAGCTCAATAAGATGGTTGGATCAAAAGTTATGATAATTCTACAAAAACTGATCCGGAGTAGAGTATACTGGTACGTAGTACCGGTACTATTTAGTTACTGGTGTTCACCGTACTGGTACTGAGTTGCCCAGAATGCCCAGAACGTCTGAAAATCATGCTCCACTTGCTTGGGGGTCCCACCATTAATTCTCCCACTTGTCCCCTAATTTCCCTTACACATTTACATGCCTCCTACACTCTAGTTGAAGACTTTGGAGGCAATGGCATTAAGGAGGATGGGAGGGAAGGTGGCAGCCATGATTGGTGTAAGCTAGGCTTGTCCTAGCCTATCAAAAGCCATTAACTCACCTCCCATTAGTGGGAGGTCTGCACACACAAGCTAGAGGACCCCTATGGACGAAAATGCAGAGCTCTTTCACCATATATACACCATTCCACAAGAGTTTGAGGGTGGCTACCTAAGCTTAGAAAGCTCCAAGGAAGAAGATGATGAATAGTAGATAGAAATTTATGTTTTTGCTTTTTTCTTTCCATTTTAGTTATAGTAAGCTTTAAATTTCTTGTAATCCTTAACTCTTGCACTTTAATCTCATTTATTTCAAGTATATTGCAAGTTTAGTTACATGTTCTAGTTTCCACCATTGTTGTTTTCAAGTTTTCTTCATTTCCTAGCTTTAAAATGGGTATTGCATATTTTTCTTCATAGTTTAAGATTTCTTGCATTAAGTTAAGTTCCATGTTTCATTTCTTCATTATGTCTCTTTACATTATGCATGTCTTTCCTTTTTGCATGAGTAGCTAGAGTTTTAGTTAGCTAATCCAAGGGAGACCTCCTATTGGGTATACCATTTCAACTCATCCCCTTTCCTCCCCTCGGTGTACGGTGGTTCGGTTTGACTAGGTTGAGTGTGGATTGGAGTGTGAGTCTTTGATATCCTGTAGGCATTGTCACGGGTTATGCTTCGATCCATACTTCCATTTTGTCCCTCACTTCCCATGAATCAATCGTTCATTTACGCACCATTGGAGAAAGGCTTCGAGTTGATTTGGGATTCCCATTGGAATGAACCTTTTGGATTAGCCAACACTTATTTTTATTTCATTTTCCTTAAAAACACAACTCACCAAAACTCAAAACAACAAAAGATTTTACACTTTTACATTTTCACAAAATAACCTTCACACACTTGAACTTTCCTTCCCTGAGGAGACGACCTTGGAATACTTTTCCAAGTAAAACACAACATTCAAAAGACTCCTTGTGCTTGGGGAGTACTTTTGTTCACAACATTACACACATTTTGTACATTTCATATTCCACCATTTCGTTGCCCTATCTTTTACATCATTCTGAGGGACAGTGACACTCCCCCATTCCTATAAGCTATACACACATTGAGGGATGATGTTAGGAGGCTAGGGAATACAACGGAAAACATCAAGCACTGTACGTCGAGGCTTTTGCTTCACTGGCTTGTGAGTGGGATCAACATGAAGTTTATGAGTTATAACTTCGGGGCTTATCCCCTTCATTTTTGTGGCATCCCATGCGAACACATCTGCATTTCTTCTTAGAACAGTAATCATCTCCTCCTGCTCGGCTAGGTACATAGTGGAGCTGACTAGGAAGTATTTTTCTTCGTCGCCCTCCACCAAAAGTACCTTCTAGAGATCTTCCACTGATTAATCCACCGGATCAATCCGCAGCTCATCAACTCCAAGCCAACTGGACTGTAATTGCTATTTATTTAGGACCTCCTCTGGGGCTCACTCCTTCTCCTTGGAGGTGACCCCTACCTTCACCACTGCGTAGAATAAACTTTTGGCAGAAGACGAGTCCCCACGGAGCTCCCTTACTCCTTCAGGGCTGGGGAACTTCAATTTTGGGTGATAGATAGAATGTATTGCTCTGAGTGCATGTAGCCATGCCCGACCTATAATTATTTTGTAAGGTGATTCAGAGTTGATTGCCACACATTTTGTGTCAGTTTTGACGGGCCCTATGGTGATTGGCAACGTGATCTTACTTAAGGGCAAACCATACAAACCATTGAATCCAACGAGGGGCGTGTCGACATTGGTGAGATCCTAGGAACCCAGACCCATGTGTTTCAGGACTTCAAAGTACATCACTTCTGAAGAATTCCTAGAGTCGATCAAGATCCTTTTGAAGTCAAAGCTACCAACCTTCAAAGTTAGGATCAAGGCATCTTCATGGGGGAGGACCACACCCGCCAGGTCGGCGTTGGAGAAAGTGATCCCTCCCTCATTCATCTAGGGCATCTTGCTGGGCTGGCCCCCATCTCCTTCATCCATATTCCTTATAAAGGCTACTCTCTTAAGGTCAGATCTGAGAATATTAGAATTTGGTCGATCCAGTGGGCAGACGTGGATGACATCAATGACATTGTCCCAGATAGTGGCTTGATTATTAGCACTAGGGGCTTCTATTGGCGCTACTTCTTTGATGTATTCCTTCAAGTGTTTGTCTTGTACCAGTCTCTCCAGGAAAAACTTATAGACCCTACAATCTTTGGTGAGGTGTCCAAAGTCCTGGTGGTATGAACATTTCACCTTTTGGTTTCTGGTGGATGGATCACCCCGCATCTTGGGCGACCATTTGAAGAAGGGTTCTTTCTTGATCTTGTGGAGCAGCTTATAAATGGGCTCCTTGAACACAATATGGATCCCTTTGAAGGAACTTTTGGACGAAGGCACTAATCCCTTATGGGAAGGGGCTATCTCCTTCTCATTTTTCTTCTTCTTTGGGGCCTAAGAATTTCCTTTGCCCCCAACCATCTTATCCTTTATCCAGGATTACTTGTTGATTTGGGCCATCAGCTCTCCCATATTTATTGGAGTTTTCTTGGTTAGGGACCGATAAAGGTCAGTATCCCATGAGAGACCAAGTTTGAAGGAGGTAGCCGCCATGACCTCGGAACATCCCTCCACCTCATTCACTTCCTCCTAGTATCGAGTGACATACTGGTGGAGTGTTTCACCTTCCTTTCATCTCAGGGCTGGTAGTGACCCAACGTCCTTAGGGCATTTGCTCCCTGTAATGAATTGGGCAGAGAATTTCCTAGTTAGCTCCTTCCAAGATCCTATGCTGTTGGGTGGAAGGGTTTCAAACCATTTCATGGTAGAGTCTCCTAGGCTTATTGAGAACACTTGGCATAATAGTCGTTGATTTGAGTGATGCAGGGACATCATCTACTTGTATTATCGGAGGTGAGCTTTTAGGTCGGAACGTCCATCATACACTTTGAATCTCGGTACCGCAAACTTCTTTGGTACCTCCATTTCCACGATACTCCTCGTAAAGGGCAACTGTATAGCTTTGTTATCCATGTTTTCCTCTTGTGTGGCCCTATCCCTTCTTGTAGAATCCAACCATGCCCTGAGTTCTTCTTGCTACTGTGGCGCATTTCTCCACCTTCTTGGCATTGGTCAACATGCCCCCTATCCCAGGGTGTCGGATGGAGAGAGTTGACCCCTCCACACCCCCTTACCCGAACAGTCCTCGATAGAGATTGTTCCAAGCCAATAGCCTAACCCTCTTGGCTAGAACCTCCGGGAGCTGTCAATTGGCCCTTGGGTGCTTTGGAGCCTTGGAGCTCCCTGCTTTGCTAGTTAGGTGATTTCTTAGGTCCTCAGGTCCCACCTCCTTGATAGAGGGTTCACGGTACTACCACCAGTCTCAAGACATTCCACCAGAGAGCCTAAATTCATCGAGCCAATTTAGGACGTTCACGTTGTCCTCCTCTAGTTGTCGTAATCGATCCCCAAAGATTTCCTCAATCACGTTAGCCAATTGACAGGCCAAGGGGGTTGATTTTCCAGCCCCAATACTCAAACTAGTTTGGTGGGTTTTCTCCCTAGAACGATCCGAAAGTTCCTTGTTGACACTTTCGATACGGTCTTTGGTTTTTGATACGGGGGGAGCCGATAAATCAATATTCCTTTGTTAAGGACCCTTTCCCTTTTAACGAGTATTCACCATGGTCATTGTTCTTTGAAAAATTTATTTGTTTCCCACAGACGACGCCAAATTGTGCTCGTTGGTTTTCGCACAATAGATGAAAAGATAGATCTCTCCCTTGATGAACTCATTTTTACCTCGAGAGTCGACGACCCATGGCAAAGGAAGACCCAAGATGGCCAAAGGGGCCTAAGGAGTGGTGATGAATTGCTTTAGGGGCTGTCCAATCGATTTCAACAAGTTATAGGTGGTTATTGGCACACAAAAAATGGGTTAGAAGGGCGCCAAAGTATTTTTCAGCATATCCCCTCCGACAGTCAAGTCAGTTCTTTGAGAGAGGGAAAGAAGAAAACATTGTTTGGTGTTCTTTTGAAATGAATTTGTGTACCTTTGTCTTACATTTTTGGGAGCTATTTATACCTCCAAAGACTCATCATTACTGATGGTTTAAACAATAGGTAGTGCCCAGACATGGGGCAGTGCGCCTCTTATTTTGCATAGGGGAGGCCCCGTTATTAATTACTGAGGCTCCCAAGCATTTAATGTTCATTTTTCAATGTAGAGGAATTAAATGCTCGGGTCTTGTAGCATTTAATGCTCTTTCTTCTTGGCTTCCCAAGCCATCGTGGATGTCCCATCAATTGAGGGTTCATTAAATGCTTACCTGAGGTTACTGTATGTCAGCAGGGGTACTTTTGTCTACTTCTCCCAAATTCTGTACTTCATACCACATGTCTAACTCCCATTGGTTGAGTGTCTTATTCATTCTGCCATTCTTACTTTATTAGGGAAGGTCAGCCCATGATTCTCTATCAAACTTTGAGACTGATGGGTTGTACTTGTCAGTAACCCATGCTAGAGCCGAGGCGACGTGTTCAATGAGGGTCCTCGGGATTGAACCACACAGGGGTAGAAATAAAAAACAAGAGCCTAGAGGTGTCTTGGATGCCGATGAAACTGTTACCTTCATAGAGTATGGGGTCCTCGGTGCTGAGGACACATGTCATGATCAGAAGGCTGAAGGTGCCTTAGTGCCGAGGACATGTGTCATCATCGGGATGCTTGAAAGTCCTCGGAGTCGAGGACACGTGTCAGGATCCCATCCCTTCTCAGGAAAGTCCCATCACGTAGAACCCTTGAAGAAAAGATCTAGAATTAAAAAAGGAGTCAAAAATTATCTAAGATTAGTCGCCAAGGTCGAATTTCATTTGCACTAGGTCTCAGCTCTAGTCGAATTTACTTGTTGCCTCACTGAGAGACGAGGGAGAGCATGACTAAGAGATAAGGATCGAGAGAAAGAGATTTGAGGCAGAGGAGAAGGATCAAGAGAAAGAGAGCATTCGAGATTCAAGATTTTCAACAGGCTTGAGATTTAAGAATCGGGAGAGGTTGTAAGAATCCAGCAGGCTTGAGATTCAAGATTTTCTACCTTTGGCATGTTTCACATCTCCTAATATTTTCTTGAATAACTTTTGTCATACCTTGCCAATAGAAAACTGACCTCACTCTTTGCAATGTCTTGTCATAGGCCTCACGTGTACTGGAGTGCATTTATTTGACAATAAGAGGAACTAAAACTAAGTTGGACAATAAATAAATTTTATTCTTAAAGTACAAAATAGCTTCCCTGTATTCCCAGGGCCCAACGGCTGCAGCTTGCGGACAAAGCTCCACGAAATGTTACAAATTGGCATTGTTTTGGACTTCTTCTTTAATTGGCTCCAACCAAGTGAGGATTGGTGCCGTCATAGCAATTAATTCACCATCTTCATACTTGCATGAAAGTGCATCAACTACCTAATTCTCCTTTCCCTTTTTGTATTCAATGGTGAAGTCGAATCCCATTAATTTTGCCAACCACTTATCTTGTGTCGTGGTGGTAATTTTTTTGCTCCTACAAATGCTTAAGACTTCGTTGATCAGTTCACACAATGATTTTCCTTCCCAACATATATGGCCTCCAGTTTTGAAATGCAAGAGTTAAAGCCAACATCTCTTTGTCGTAAGTCGACAAAAATAAATTTTTACCTTGCAAGGCATTGCTAAAAAATGCAATGGGTCTGCTATTTTGCATGAGAACTCCTCCAACACCTGAGTCTGATGCATCACACTCAACAAATAAAAGACTGCTTGAAATTAGGAAGAGCTAATACCCGCGCTTGGGTCATAGCCTTCTGGAGTAGCTCTAAAGATTCTTCTACCTCGGGGCTCCACTTGAAACATCCCTTTTTTAGCATCTAAGTGAATGGCAAGGCTATTTTCCCATAGTTCTGAATAAATTTCCGGTAATACCCAGTCAAACCAAGGAAACCTCATAATGCCTTGATAGTTTTTGGCTTAGCCCATTCTTGCATGGCAACAATCTTTTATGGATCAACAACTACTCCTTCAGATGTTATTATATGACCCAAGTATTTCACTTCCCGTTGAGAAAATGTGAATTTTTCTTTTTTCACAAATAATTGGTGAATTTTCAAAATTTTTAGAGTAAGCTTAAGATGCTACAATTGTTCTTCCTATGATCAACAATAAATTAAAATATCATCAATGAAGACTAGGATGAACTTATGAAGATAGGCCTTGAATACCTCATTCATCAATGATTGTAATTTAGAAGGTACGTTAGTGAGACCGAAAGGCATCACCATGAAATCATAGTGTCCTTGATGTGTCTGGAATGCAGCCTTTTGGATATCATCTTGATGCATCCTTATTTGATAGTATCCCAATCTCTTGTGGACATTTAGTTTCCTCTTCACCGTGCATAATTCCTTCAAAATCTTAGCACATGATGAAATTTGCTTGATGGCGTCGAGGAGTGGAATGTTAATCTTCACCTACTTAAACATTTCTAAAATATCAGCATAATTAGCCACCTGTCAAACGACTTGGGAAAGGGGCAGGCATGGGAGGAATAAACACACAATCATCAATTAATTTTTCTTTCTGAACAACCTCTGTTTCTTTCTCTTCACTCATCTTACCCTTGTCGGCGTCACCCAAGATTTTTTTTCTTTTGGCAATGTGGTCTTGGGTGAGATCGTTGGCAAATGGTTTTGTCAATTTCTTTGCCATTATGGAGGGTGGTGACAGCTTTGAGTTGCTTGCAACTCTCTCTCGAAGGTTCCGATGACTCAACAAAGTGTTGACACTTAGGGTTCTCTTGTGGTTAAGTGGGGAACTTCCCCTTTTCTTATTGAGATGCCCCTATAGAGTTTGTCAAATTTGTAAGTTGGGCTCTTATATCATTGATGGCCAAGGTATTTTGGTTACTGATGGCAGTTTGGCTTTGAATGAAGAAATGGACCATATCCTCTAAATTTCTTTTGTGAGGAGGTTGGTATGTGGATGGATTGGACGGTCCTTCAGAAAAATTCTGTGTTGGAGGGTTTGACTGATACCCATGTGGATTGGTCCTTGGGTATTGAGAGCTAGATGTTTGCCCTTGGCCATGGTATTGGTTTTGCTTGGGAGACATGAGAGATGCATATGCACTTGAACCATGAGGAATGGGGTTCTCATTTCTCCAACTAAAATTTGGGTGATTACTCTAACCCAGATTGTAAGTATTCGAATTGGGAGAAAATGATTGCTTCGTTTGGTTGAAGGCATGGACTTGTTCATGGTATGCTTCTTTAAGGGTCAAAATGTTTGGGCAATCTGATAGGGAATGCTCAATACATTCGCAAATTGAACAACCCTCCTCGGTTCATGATACATTAGACACCTCGTGTCTTTTATTGAATTTAGGAATCTCAACTTTCCTTGACAATTTAGCAATTTTTGAAATAAGTCTTCGTGGTCTTTCAAGTCATATATCCCTCCCCCTTGTGATTGACTACTACCTGAAGAAGTCGTAGGTACATCATTTGGATCCCTAATGTCCCAAGATTGTGCATTTTGGGCCAATGTGCTAAAGTAATCAAGGGCCTCATCAGGGTCTAGAAAACTCTTGAAAAGAAATCTTCTATTCTATTCAAGAACCCCACCACTCCAAACTCTTGAAATTTCGAGTTACTTGGTCTCTATTATTGCTTACTTCAAAACACCAATCATAGTTCCCTGTGGATTTGACTTCGAACTTAACTGGATTATTACTAACACTTGACCGCCTGCACTTGGGTGTACACATTTCGGATCAAGTCAAGTTTTTGAGGCCGTTGCCAGGGAACCATAAAAGTGTTTTATGGTAAAAGGTAAAAAAACCTCACTTTTTGTGTATACATTTGCTTTACAATATATAAAGTTGTTTTAAATACTTTTATGTCTAAAAACACCCCTCACTATCAAAATTTGCCAGCTGAATCATTTGGGTTTGTGAATCAATCTGAACCACTTTCACCTAGATCAGTAGGAGACTCTTGTGAAAGTAAAATGGCGAATGGTGAGAGACGAGAAGAAATTCCTGTAAGAGAGGGGGAAGTACCTAACATTTGAACTCTGAGGGATTACTTAAATCCCATAAGGAATAGTGTCCCCTCTTGTTTTATCTTTCCTGAAGATGCACTCCTGTTTACTATAAAGACGGGGACAGTTCAACTACTCCCTTAATTCCATGGACTCGAAACAGAAAACCCATATACGCATATAAAAGAATTTGAGGAAGTATGTGGAACCTTTCAAGACAATTCTGAACTGGCCAAAATGAAACTTTTCCCTTTTTCCTTAGGGGACAACGCTAAACAATGGCTAAATTCTTTAAAAGATCTTTCAATACCTGACTGGCGGGCACTACAAAATGAATTTTTTTAAAAAAATTTCCTCTACACCGCACTAATGCATTGAAAAGGCAAATCATGAATTTTTAAGTCAAAGAAAGAGAAACCTTTTACCAAAGTTGAGAGAGATTTAAGGATCTACTCCTTTCTTGTCCACACCATGGTTTTGAGAATTGGACTTTGGTAGGATTTTTCTATGACTCTTTACCCAATAGACTATGTCAGTTTGTTGAAATGATGGCTCAAGGAGAGTTTATGAGCAAAAGTCTGGAGGAGGCATATAATTTTTTTGACACCATATCTGATAGTTCTCAGATGTGGGACTCTGCCTCTCCTACCACTGTTGAAGCCAAACCATCTACTTCCCATGGGGGTAAGTATGTCTTGAAAGATAATGATGACCTAAGAGCAGCAATGTCCACCCTGTCTCAAAATCTTAAAGCTTTAGAGATGAAAAAGGTTTATCAAGTTGATGTTAGTTGTCCCACAGAACAAGTATATGGGATTTGTGAGCTGACAGGACACCCTACTGGGGAGTTTCCTACAATTCCAGCATTCAAAGAGGTTTTGTTGGAGCAAACAAATGTTGTCTCTAATTTCAACAAGCCTTACTCCAACCCATACTCTGAAACATACAATCCATGGTGGCAGAACCACCCAAACTTCAGCTGGAGGAACACACAGCCAACTCCCATGAACCAACAACAACGATCACACCCATCACCTCAAGGACCTCCCGCATACCAGCCACCACAAAAGAGGAACCTTGAGAATACACTGAATCAGTTCATGCAGAGCCAAATGAACTACAACCATAGTTCCACTAAGGCTTTCACTGATTTCAAAATCCAGACCACTCAATCGTTCAAGGATCTTAAAAGTCACATCCAAAAGTTGACCCAATCCATGACAACACATGAGAAGGGCAAGTTTCCTGCCTAACCAAAACCACCACAAGGCCAATTTTAGGTGGAAAATCCTTCAACCAAGGAAAATCCATAAGGTTAAGCCCAAGTTGTCACCACACTAAGAAGTGGCAGGGTGATTGACAAGACCATCCGAGACATGCTAATTCCAAAGCCAAAATCCATCCCAGTCAACTCACCAATTGAGCTTGCACTTGTGAGAAATGAGGAACCCGAGCCCATGATTGAACAAGAACCAGATCCATCAAGGGAAGAAGAATCCTCATGTTCTATTCCTGTTCCTTTTCCTCATAGACTCAAAACTATATAGAAGTTGAATAATCAGCTAGAAATTTTTGAGCTCTTCAAGCAAGTAAAAATCAACATCCCACTTCTGGATGCAATCAAATAGGTTCCATCTTATGCCAAGTTTCTAAAAGACTTGTACACAGTCAAAAGAAGCCAGAACGTTCACAAAAGAGTCTTCCTGATAGAACATGCCTGTGCCTTGCTTCAACACAAAACCTCTCAAAAATACAAAGATCCATGGTGTCTGACTGTGTCGTGTGTCATTGAAAATTTTAGAATCGAACAAGCACTGTTAGACCTTGAAGCAAGTGTCAATTTGCTCCCATTCTCTGTTTACCAACAATTGGGTCTGGGAGAACTCAAACCCACAAGTGTCACACTTCAGTTGGCACACAGGTCTGTCAAAATTCCTAGGGGCATCATTGAAGATGTACTTGTCCAAGTGGAAAATTTTGTTTTCCCCGTTGACTTCATTTTCCTCGATACTCAGCCAACAAGATATTCAGAGAACCCAATCCCTGTTATTCTTGGTCAACCCTTCCTAGCATCTTCAAATGCACTAATAAATTATAGGAATGGGGTCATGAAATTAACCTTCAAAAATATGACTCTTGAGCTAAATATTTTCAATGTTGTCAAACACCTAGGAGAGGATAGAGAAGAAAGAGAAATAAATTCCATTGAGTCTTTGGTCCAGGACCATCTGAATAAAACATTATGTGAAAATTTCACTGAACTTTCTTTGTTACAACCCATCACATCTGAAATAATAGATGATGATCCAAAGAATTTCCCAACTTATGCTGTTAATACATGGGCCCCCAAATTCGAAGAACTCTCACCAAGTGGCATAAAGCCACTCTCATCAAGTGGCAAGCCACCAAAGCCTGAATTGAAACCTCTCTCATCTGACCTCAAATATGCATTCCTAGGAGGGGACGAGTCATTCCCAGTGGTAATATCATCTAAGCTTTCAGATTTACAAGAGTTTAAGCTAATTAAAGTTCTTAAAAGCCACAAAAGCACCATTGGTTAGACCATCGTTGACTTGAAAGGTATAAGCTTGTTAATCTGTAATCATGCCATATACCTTGAAGAGGACTCAAAACCTTCTCGTCAAATGCAGTGACGACTGAACCCTCACATGAAGGAAGTTGTGAAAATGGAGGTGCTAAGGTTCTTAGATGCTGGGATAATCTTCCCCATCTTTGATAGCAAATGGGTTAGCCTATCCCAAGTTGTGTCCAAAACGTCTAGGGTCACAGTGGTCAACAATGAAGCCAATGAACTAGTACTAACCATAGTCGTCACAGGATGACGGATGTGCATTGACTACCGAAAGCTTAATTTGGTGACTAGAAAAGACCATTTCCCTCTTCCTTTTCTGGACCAGGTTCTAGAGAGAATCGTAGGCCATGAATTTTACTATTTTTTGGATGGCTATTTTGGGTACAATCAAATTGAGATAGCACTCAATGATCAGGAGAAAACCACATTCACATGCCCCTTTGGCTCTTTTGCATTCAAAAGGATGCCATTCAAACTTTGTAATGCTCTTGTAACATTCAAAAGATGCATGTTGAGTCTGTTCAGTGACATGGTCGAGAAATTTTTGGAAGTGTTCGTGGATGAATTCTTTGTGTATGGTGACTCATTTGATTTGTGTCTGACCAACCTAGAAAAAGAGTTGATAAGATGTCAAGAAGCCAATCTGGTACTCAATTGGGAGAAATTCCATTTCATGGTAACACAAGGCATTGTCTTAGGTCACATTGTGTCGTCTGAAGGCATGAAAGTCGACAAGGCAAAAATAGATCTAATTGGGAATTTGCCTGCTCCCAAGACTGTAAAGGATGTCCGATCATTTCTAGGACATGTTGGGTTTTACAAGAGATTCATAAAAGATTTCACTACCATAGCTAAACCTATGTGTCATCTCCTGAGTCAGGACGTAATCTTTGACTGGAATGAAACGTGCCAAAAAGCTTTTGACAAGCTTAAAGGCATATTAATTTTTGCCCCAATAATGTAGTCCCCCGACTGGACTTTACCCTTTGAACTAATGTGTGATGCAAGTGATTATGCTGTAGGTGTTGTATTAGGACAAAAAAAGGATAAGAAACCACATGTCATTTACTATGCAAGTAAAACTTTGAATGATGCTCAAATGAATTATTCAACAACTGAAAAAGAATTGCTTGCAGTAGTTTATGCTTTGGAAAAATTTCATTCTTATCTTGTTGGTTCTTCTGTTACTGTATTCACTGACCATGCAGCATTGAAATTTCTGCTCACAAAAAAAGATGTCAAACCAAGGATCTTGTGATGGACACTCGTACTTCAATAGTTTGACTTGATCATTAAGGACAAAAAGAGTGTTGTGAATGTGGTGGCGGACCATCTGTCCAGGTTAACTTATGAATTTCAAAAGGATGGAATGCCAATCAATGAAAAATTTAGCGATGAACAACTATTCATAATTGATGAGACCCCATGGTACGCTGATATTACTAATTTTCTTGTTACTGGAACACTCCATCCGTCCTTTTTTCCCCTGGACCAAAAGAAATTTCTGAGAGAGGTTTGCAACTTCTTTTGGGAAGATTCGTACGTATTTAAATACTGTAAGGATCAAATCATAAGATGTTGCATCGCCACTCAGGAAAGCAAACAGGTAATAGCATTTTGTCATTTTGAAGCATGTGGTGACCATTTTTCATCCAAAAAAATCGCTGCGAAAATCCTGCAGTGCGGATTTTACTGGCCCATACTTTTTAAAGATGTCCATGCTTTTTGATTAACTTGCGATAGATGTCAAAGGTTGGGAAATATTTCAAGGAGAAACATGATGCCTCTAAACCCCATTTTGATAATTAAATTTTTTGACTGTTGGGGCATGAATTTTATGGGACCATTTCCCCCTCCTTTGGCTATCTATACATTTTGGTAGCCGTAGACTATGTATCTAAATGGGTTTAGGCAATTCCATGTTGGAATAATGATCACCAAACGGTGATCAAGCTTTTAAAACAAAATATTTTATCTCGATTTTGAATCTCAAAATCCAACATAAGTGATGGAGGTGCTCATTTTTGTAATTGACCTTTCTAGAATCTGATGAAAAGATACTTGATTTTTCACAAAATTGAAACTCCATACCATCCACAAACTAGTGGACAATCTAAATTAGCTAATCGGGAGATCAAATTAATTTTAAAAAAAATGGTAAATTCAGACCACAAAGATTGGTCATCAAGACTAACTGATGCACTCTAGGCATATTGTACTGCTTTTAAAATAATTTTGGGCATGTCTCTTTACCGATTAGTCTATGGAAAGCCTTGTCGCCTACTTGTGGAATTGGAACATAGGGCATACTAGGCTATTAAGGCAATGAACTTTGACATGGATAAAGCTGGACTAGCAAGAAAATTCAGATTAACGAATTAGAGGAATTGAGAAATGAAGCATATAAAAATGCTAAGATTGCAAAATCCAGGATGAAAATTTTTCATGACAAGAGCATAGTGCGAAAGTCTTTTGAACCTGATCAAAAAGTTCTGCTTTTCAATTCAAGACTCCTCCTTTTTCCTGGTAAGTTGAAATCAAGATGGATTCGACCATACTTTGTCAAAAAAGTGTTTGAACATGGGGCAGTGGAAGTGGAGAACCTATCGAACGGTAATATCTTTTTCGTCAATGGTCAGCAATTAAAACCCTTTGTAGAGGACTTTGTCAAAAACTTGGAGACCATTCTTTTAATAGATCCAGAACAACGCTTCTAGAAAAGCACCAGTCGACACAAAAAGGGGCCGGGTCAGGGAAAATCCAGTCCAACCTAAACCACACCACCGCCTTTATAAGGCCCCCATCCCCCTTTTCCTCTCTTTCCACGCACTTTTGTCCCTTTCCCCTTTCTTCTTCTTCTTCGCTGTTCGTGACCTTCTGTAAAAGGCGACACAACCCCAACAGCCTCATGACCATACTACCTGAAGACCCAGTTCTTTGTCTCATGATCTGTGTGTGTTTACTCTATTTGTACATGGCTATGCTTCTTCTGTCTGCACTCAGAATCAAGGGTTTTCATCCTAACCTAGATCTGTAACGAGATGTTTGATTTGTGTATTTTCCTTATAGGTTTCAGCTAATGAACAAGATCTCTATCGTTCAACCGCATCTCCAAAGCTCACCATATCGATAAATTTGAAACATTAGGGACAATGTTCAGTTTAAGTTGGGGCGAGAGAACTACAGTTTATATGTACCCATAGAAAATTTTTAAATTTGTGTTGTTGTTATTGCTGTTCTTGATCAGATTGTGTACCGTATTTTGACTACCATATTTTGCATTTTGATAGTTATGTTTGTGGGTCATCTCTGATCGTCTTTGTGACTGGCAGACATTAAAGAACCAAATAGTGAGTCTTAATAGTATAGAAAGCATGGATATTAAACTTTTTTGGTTTAGTTTGGGAGTTCTACGCACTTTTCCTTTGGATGTGCATACTGTGATCATGAGAAAAGCAAGATTGGTGAGAAAGAATGAAATCTGAGAACAACAAGCAAAACCCCTGTGTGGCAAAAGCAGTTTTGCTAAACGCCGTCGTGCCAAAAGACTTGGTGCCTGTAGACAGTGTGGTAGATACTTTCACGAGAAGAGATATAATCAGTATTTTGAACCAATTTTTGGTCGCACACTCGATTGATTAGACTGGATAATGAATGGACAGAGTAAGGATTATCCTGACACGCTATCCTATTTCGGTACTTTGCTTAACCGGTTTGTGAGACAGGAAATTGGGAGAGTTACTGATTGTTCAAATGGCATGGAGACAGATAAAGACTCTGATTAGAATAGTTGGGATGAAAGCCAAGGGTCCGAATTTTTGTAAAAAAGTGTAAAAATTCTTTGTGTTTTGTACAAACTCTTTTGACTGAAATGAAAACATGGGCTGAGTAAGGAATGTCCCAAAATATGAACCTTGAGTGTGGGTAGGGATTTTTCCTGAGATGCCATGAATTTTTGGTTCAAACCTTGAATGTTTTTCCCTCTTTTATTATGTATAATGTAGTGTAGAAAAATTTAAAAAATTTTTGAGTTTTGATTACACGTTCGAACGCAAAGTGACGCTTGAACGTCTCTTGCTTACAATACTCTGCCTTTGATGGAAACAAAAAGTATTGGGAGCTCAGTCCGTTCGAACGCCAATAGCACGTTTGAACGAGATTAACGTTCGAACGCCAATAGCACGTTCGAACAATAGGAGCTTATGGTACTTTGGTCTTTGACAGAACTCAAAAGTATTGGGAGCTCACCACGTTCGAACGTCATTGAATACAGTAACAGAAGAACTAACAAGATAAGAACGATATTTTTCCAAAGCATAAACTACTGCAAGCAATTCTTTTTCAGTTGTTGAATAATTCATTTGAGCATCATTCAAAGTTTTACTTGCATAGTAAATAACATGTGGTTTCCTATCCTTTTTTTGTCCCAATACAACACCTACAGTATAATCACTTGCATCACACATTAGTTCAAAGGGCAGAGTCCAGTCAGGGGGTTGCATTATTGGGGAAGAAATTAACATGCCTTTAAGCTTGTCAAAAGCTTTTTAGCACGTTTCATTCCAGTCAAAGATTACGTCCTGACTCAGGAGATGACACATGGATTTGGCTATGGTACTGAAATCTTTTATGAATCTCCTATAAAACCCTGCATGTCCCAGAAATGATCGAACATCCTTTATAGTCTTGGGAGTAGACAAATTCGCAATTAGATCTATTTTTGACTTGTCAACTTTCATGCCTTTGGACGACACAATGTGACCTAAGACAATGCCTTGTGTTACCATGAAATGACATTTCTCCCTATTGAGTACCAGATTGGCTTCTTGACATCTTATCAACACTTTTTCTAGGTTGGCCAGACACAAATCAAATGTGTCACCATATACAGAGAATTCATCCACGAACACTTTCAAAAATTTCTCGACCATGTCACTGAACAGACTCAACATGCATCTTTTGAATGTTACAAGAGAATTACAAAGTTTGAATGGCATCCTTTTGAATGCAAAAGAGCCAAAGGGGCATGTGAATGTGGTTTTCTCCTGATCATTGAGTGCTATCTCAATTTGATTGTACCCAAAATAGCCATCCAAAAAATAGTAAAATTCATGGCCTACGATTCTCTCTAGAACCTGGTCCAGAAAAGGAAGAGGGAAATGGTCTTTTCTTGTCACAAAATTAAGCTTTCGGTAGTTAATGCACATCCGCCATCCTGTGACGGCTTTGGTTGGTATTAGTTCATTGGCTTCATTTTTGACCACTCTGACCCCAGACTTTTTGGACACAACTTGGGTTGGGCTAATCCATTTGCTATCGGAGATGGGGAAGATTATCCCAACATCTAAGAGTTTTAGCACCTCCATTTTCACAACTTCCTTCATGTGAAGGTTCAGTCGTCACTGCATTTGACGAGAGGGTTTTGAGTCCTCTTCAAGGTATATGGCATGATTGTAGATTAATGGGCTTATACCTTTCAAGTCAACGATGGTCCAACCAATGGTGCTTTTGTGGCTTTTAAGAACTTCAATTAGCTTAGACTCTTGTAAATCTAAAAGCTTAGATGATATTACCACTGGGTATGACTCGTCCTTTCCTAGGAATGCATATTTGAGGTCAGATGGGAGAGGTTTCAATTCAGGCTTTGGTGGGTTGTCACTTGATGAGAGTGGCTTTATGCCACTTGGTGAGAGTTTCTCGAATTTGGGGGCCCATGTATTAACAACATGAGTTGGGTAATTCTTTGGATTATCATCTATTATTTTAGATGTGATGGACTGTAACAAAGATAGTTCAGTGGAATTTTCACATAATGTTTTATTCAGATGGTCTTGGACCAAAGACTAAATGGAATTTATTTTTCTTTCATCTCTGTCCTTTCCTAGGTGTTTGACAACATTGAAAATATTCAGCTCAAGATTCATATTTTCAAAGGTTAATTTCATGACCCTATTCCTGCAATTGATTAGTGAATTTGAAGTTGCTAGGAAGGGTTAACCAAGAATAACAGGGATTGGGTTCTCTGAATATCTTGCTCGCTGAGTATCGAGGACAATGAAGTCAACAGGGAAAACAAAATTTTCCACTTGGACAAATACATCTTTAATGATGCCCCTAGGAATTTTGACAGACCTATCTGTCAACTGAAGTGTGACACTTGTGGGTTTGAGTTCTCTTAGACCTAATTTCTAGTAAATAGAAAATGGGAGCAAATTGACACTTGCTCCAATGTCTAACAGTGCTTGTTCGATTATGAAATTTGCAATGACACATGACACAGTCGGACACCCTGAATCTTTATATTTTGGAGGGGTTTTGTGTTGAAGCAAGGCACTGGCATGCTCTGTCAGGAAGACTCTTTTGTGATCGTTCTGGCTTCTCTTGACTATGTACAAGTCTTTCAAAAACTTGGTATAAGATGGAACCTATTTGATTACATCCAAAAATGGGATGCTGATTTTTACTTGGTTGAAGAGCTCGTAAATTTCTGGCTAATTATTCAACTTCTGCGTAATTTTGAGTCTATGAGGAAAAGGAGCAAGAATAGAACACGAGGGTTCTTCTTCCCTTGATGGCTCTAGTTCTTGTTCAATCATGGGCTCGGGTTCCTTTTCTCTCACAAGTTCAGGCTTAGTTGGTGAGTTGACTGGGATGGATTTTGGCTTTGGAATTAGCATGTCTCGGATGATCTTGTCAATCACCTTGCCACTTCTTAGTGTGGTGACAACTTGGGCTTAACCTTGTGGATTTTCCATGGTTAAAGGATTTCTCACCTGAAGTTGGCCTTGTGGTGGTTTTGGTTGGGCAGGAAACTTGCCCTTCTCATGTGTTGTCATGGATTAGGTCAACTTTTGGATGTTACTTTTAAAATCCTCGAATGATTGAGTGCTCTGGGTTTTGAAATTAGTGAAAGCTTGAGTGAAACTATGGTTGTAGTTCATTTGGCTCTGCATGAACTGATTTAGTGTATCCTCAAGGTTCCTCTTTTGTGGTGGTTGGTATGGTTGGTATACAGGAGGTCCTTGAGTTGGTGGGTGTGATCGTTGTTATTGGTTCATAGGAGTTGGCTGTGTGTTCCTCCAACTGAAGTTTGGGTGGTTCCGCCACCCTGGATTGTATGTTGTAGAGTATGAGTTGGAGTAAGGCTTGTTGAAATTAGAGAAAACATTTGTTTGCTCCAATAAAACCTCTTTGAATGCTGGAATTGTAGGACACATTCCCCAGTAGGGTGTATTGTCAGTGCACAAATCCCATATACTTGTTCTATGGGACAGCTAACATCAACTTGATGAACCTTTTTTCATCTCTAAAGTTTTAAGCTTTTGAGACAGGGTGGGCATTTTTACTCTTAGGTCATCATTATCTTTCAAGACATACTTACTCCCTTGGGAAGTAGATGGTTTGGCTTCAATAGTGGTAGGAGAGGTAGAGTCCCACATCTGAGAACTGTCAGATATGGTGTCAAAAAAATTGAATGCCTCCTCCAGACTCTTGCTCATAAACTCTCCTTGAGCCATCTTTTCAACAAACTGACGTAGTCGATTGGGCAAAGAGTCATAGAAAAATCCTACAAAATTCCAATTCTCAAAAGCATGGTGTGGGCAAGAAAGGAGTAGATCCTTGAATCTCTCCCAACTTTGGTAAAAGGTTTCTCCTTCTTTGGCCAAAAAATTCATGATTTGCCTTTTCAATGCATTAGTGCAGTGTAGAGGAAATTGTTTTCTAAAAAAATTCATTTTGTAGTGCCCGCCAGTCAGGTATTGAAAGAGCTTTTAAAGAACTTAGCCATTGTTTAGCTTTGTCCCTTAAGGAAAAAGGGAAAAGTTTCATTTTGGCCAGTTCAGAATTGTCTTGAAAGGTTCCACATACTTCCTCAAAATCTTTTATATGCATATATGAATTTTTTGTTTCGAGTCCATGGAATTGAGGGAGTAGTTGAATTGTCCCCGTCTTTACAGTAAATAGGGGTGCATCTTCAGGAAAGATAAAACAAGAGGGGACACTATTCCTTGTGGGATTTAATTAATCCCTCAGAGTTCGAATGTTAGGTACTTCCCCCTCTCTTACAGGAATTTCTTCTCGTCTCTCACCATTCGCCATTTTACTTTCACAAGAGTCTGCTACTGATCTAGGTGAAAGTGGTTCAAATTGATTCATAGACCCAGACGATTTAGCTGGCAAATTTGGATAGTGAGGGGCGTTTTTAGACATAAAAGTAATTAAAACAACTTTATATATAGTAAAGCAAATGTATACACAAAAGTGAGGTTTTTTTACTTTTACCATAAAACATTTTTATGGTTCCCCGACAACGGCGCCAAAAACTTGACGTGATCCGAAATGTGTACACCCAAGTGCAGGCGATCAAGTTGTAGTAATAATCCGGTTAAGTCCGAAGTCGAATCCATATGGAACTATGATTGATGTTTTGAAGTAAGCAATAATAGAGACCAAGTAACTAAAAATTTTGAGCGTTTGGAGTGGTGGGGTTCTTGAATAGAATCGAAGATTCTTTTCAAAATTTTTCTAGACAAAATAAAAGATTCTCAAATTGTAACAACCAACCTTTAGTTGAAGGATCAGGACATGTAATTGACTATCCGGTTTGTTAGGTTTGTGCTTTATAACTCAATTAGCTCTCATGTCAACAGCAAGTTAATCGGAAGATAAAGATGGACTGTGAGAATTAAACACATGATTCTGATGCCTTTCTAGAAGTTTACAAGAATTGTCTGTGCCAAGATTTAACCCGTCTACAAATAAGCAAGTGTTTCTACAAGGCATCCAACCATGGCATTATTGGTCCATCCTTTGAATAAGTGCAATAATAGTGGAGATTGAAAAGTTTTCATAAGAAACTAGCCGGGGTGCTTGCCTTGAACCAACGAGTCTTTCTATGCAGGAGTCATCCGTATCATAGGGGGAGCCCTTGCTTATACAAAATACCTTAACTTTGCTAGATGCATTTAATCATCCAATGAGCAAATGGAATATAAAGCATTAAAGCATATAGGAGTGGCACAAACATAACTTCCGGATAATCTTTACATATTCATCACCTCTTACTAAATAGTGAATAAGGAACTACTCACTCTTCATGACCTTGGCAAAGCTAGAAAAGTGAGTGATACTCATCCCTCCAAGTAGAGGAGCTACTAAGTGAAGCAAACTAAATAAAGAACTTATCTTCAATGAAGAATAAGTGAATAACTTTTCACCCTTCACGGCTTTGGTAAAGCTCTATAAAAGTGGAAGAGTTTCACTCTTCTAAGAAAGAAGGATGCTCAAGCAATGAAAGTGAAATACATGAACATTAAAAGTAGAAGAAAGCTAGTTACGTTTGGAGGGTTTCCACCACAACCAAAAGATGAGCTATCTCTCTTGATACTTGTAAATAAAAGCAAGTAAAACTACAAGGGGAGTCTAAGCCTCCATCATAGTTGTCGCAACATGAATGTAAAGACTTAGCATAAGTAAATAAAAGACTTCAACTACAAGGGGAGTCTAAGCCTCCATCATGGTTGATATAAATGCAAAATGAAAACATAAACATGAAAATTTCAAGAACTAGATTACTAAACACTCTCTTACTTTACTCTATTTGTTCATGGCTCTTCTTCTTCTGTCCACACTTAAAATCAAGGGTTTTCGCCCTAGCAGAAACCCAGATCTGCGTAGCGAAGATTAATTTATGTATTTTCTTTGTAGGTTTCGGTAGCTGAACAGATCTCTACCCTACAACCTTATTTCCAAACTCCAAACACTGGTAAATTTGAAACATTGAGGACAATGTTCGATTTAGGTTGGGGGGTGTGATTTACAATTCCAGTTTGTTATAGTTTCGTATTTAAAAGAAAAATTATGTTTATTTTTATTCTGTATTGCATACATTTTTTTTTTTGCAGTATTTTTGATCATATCAAATGCAGCTTCAATCATCCTTGTGACTGACAAACGTTAAAGAACCAGATAGTGAGTCTTAAAGCATAGAAATCATGGATGTTAAACTTTTTTGGTTTAGTCTGGGAGTTTTACGAACTTTTTCACCCGATGTGCATGCTGTGATAATGAGAAAGGCAAGAGTTTTGAGAAAAATTAAAATCCAAGAAGCACAAGTAAAACCATTATGTGGTAGAAGTAGTTTTGCTAAACGTCATCGTGCCAGACGACTGGGTGCTTGTTTTTAACGTGGTAGGATCTTTCACATGAAAAAATACAATCAGTGTTCTCAAGCAATTTCATACTTACACGTTTTGTGCGACAAGAAGTTGGAAGGGTCACTAATAATGACATAGACACAAACGATGACTCGGATTAGATTTTAACTAATAATGACAAAACTGTGGAAAAAACTTGTTTTGGGGATAAAGGTTAATGGTCCGAATTTTTTTTTTATTTGTTTATGTACAAAGTTTTTTTGTTGAAATAAAGATGTGGGCTGAGTAAGGAATGTCCTAAAATGCCAACCTGTAGCGTGGGTAGGGACTTATCCTGAAACGCCATAGTTTTCCAAGTTCAACGTGTGCATTTAGTTTTTTCTTTTAAAATTTTCATAGAAAAATGTGTATATAAATAACTTTGATTTTTATTTGAGTTCGAATGCTATTAAAAAAAAAAGCCTCATTTACTTGAAAAATGGTATTTTCTCTATGCTTAAATGTCAAATGTACATTGGTATTTGTTATTCTTAAGGTACAGAATGACCCGAATCGAAAATAGAATTGATATATAACCGATATTCTTTGAAATCCTGACATAACTAGTAGAGATGACAAAGAATACCATGGTAAGTTTTAAGCCTTGCGATGCTTTCTGAGAGACAATCAACCTTTACTCGAGTAAGCTCTTTCACTTTCAATTTTTGAATAATCTCATTAAACTTGCTTTGATTAATGCAACTAAAGTGATCAATTAACATATCCCACAGGGAACCTTTGCATGTGACACATGCATGGGCACATACTTGAGAAAGGATTTTAGGCCATCTTTGATTTGATTTTGAGCCTTAGCTATTGCTTCTACGAAATTATATCCCTAGTTAGCCATATTTGAGCCTTTAATAAATGATTTCTTCTTCAAGAAACCCATATGATAACCGAGCCATAGGAGAATATACTTGACATACCTTGCTATCTAATTTTCTTTCACCATCTCATAAATCAGTATGATACAGAAAAGCAAGAGAAATAGAACAGATGATGATGGCTACTATTCAATGAAAAAAAAAATCGGTGGGAACAACCGATAAAGAAAAGAAACAGAAAAACAGGGAATTGTCAAGAAAGTGAAAAATGAGAAAAAAGAAGAAATATCATTTCTTGGCAAAAAGATCGAAAAGCAAGAAAGAGGTGTGCTGCACTACATTAAAAAGGGGATAACTTTTGAATACCATTGACGTCATTTCATTAGCCACTGACCTCTGGCCACATTACAACCTATACAAAGCCCTAATTGATCTAAAGTCTGATGCGTGTGTATATTGTCGACCGAAAACTAGGGTATGTTAAATAGTATTTCTTTAATTACATTGATATTCTTCCATGAGATTATGTCAAGAACATGATTAGTCTACTTTCTTAAAACTCTCACTCCCTTTCTAACTGTGCATGTGATTTTTTCGATTGGCCATCCTGATCACATGCCCTTTGAGAGACAAGTCACTGTAATCGGAGCGATTTTTGCTGAGGGCATTTCTAAGAGAGGTTTGTGAAATCAAAGCTATCCATGGAGGGTGGTAAAGTGGAATGTTTGCTATATAACAATTCTTGTTTCTAGAAAGACCATTTCTACTACATAGGGAATTCCAAATATCAATGTGACTAATGCTAATTTTTGCATAGAATAAATACCTATAAAAGAGAAGCTTGCGGGATGTAAGTCGAAATTGAGGGTTGGGCGTCCCAACGACCATGATGCTAATTTACTTTAACCCATCTGTTCGACTGGAGTTTGTAGGTAACTCACTAGAAACCTTCACGAGACAAAACTCGTCCACTAGAGATCACTTAGGAGTTTAACGGCTTGTTGCATATGCTAAATGCAATCGTGTTATCTACGAAAGTGATTTTATTTTGTTATTTATTACTAGGGACTTGTAATATTTAGGTTGGGGGGTGTGATTAACCCTAATTAAGGCATAATTTAATTAAGTTAATAGGTCAATTGTGTTAGTTAAATAAAGTTAAACTAGTCAAAATAAGCCAAATTAGGGTTATTGTGTGAATTAAGGATAATGCATTGATTGTTATTTTTTTCAGGAGTTTGTGCATCAAAGCTACCAACTACTGCGGAGCCAATTGCGTCAAAGTTACAAACTACTAAGGAGCCAATTATCAAACTTACAAACTATAGGATGCCAATTATGAATGCTACAAACTATAGGGTGCCAATTATCAAAAGCTCAAAAGGGAGGGGGATCAAAGTATAATTGAAGCTCTCCCTTTTTTGCCTATAAATAGCACCCCTTGGGTCTTGTAAAGAGTACCTTTTTCTCTTGTATCATCTTTGTTGTAGAGAGCATCTTTTAGTAGTGAAAAACCCTCAAAAAGTCATTATTATTTGCTTGTATCATCTTTCATGTAAAGAGCATCTTTTGGTAGTGGAGAACCCTCCAAAAGTCATTATGACTTTCTTGTATCATTGCTTTCTTGAATAAAGCACCTTTTGGTTGTGGATAACCCTCCAAAAGTTATTATTGCTTTCTTATTATTTATTACTTTCTTTTAATTTATTGCTTTCTTTTATTGTATTATTGCTTTTCTTTTATTTACATTGTCTTGAGCTTTCTTCTTCCCTTAGAGGAGTGAAACTCTTACACTTTTCTAGAGCTTTACCAAAGCTGTGAAGGGTGGAACGTGATTCACTCATTCTTCGTCAAAGATTGGCTCCGTGTGTAATATGTTTTCCCTTGCAACTCCTCTACTTGGAGGGATGAACCTCACTCACTTTTCTAGCTTTACCTAAGCCATGAAGAGTGAGTAGTTTCTCATCCAATCTTTAGTAAGAGGTGATTATCCAGAAGTTATATTTGTGCATTTCGTTTATGCTTTGCCCTAGTCTTTATTTCTTTATAATGTCTTCTCATTACATTTTTTTCTTTACCTTAAGCAGGAGTAGCTAAGTCTTTAAGTTGGCTAATCCAAGGGAGACCTCCTCTTGGGTACGCCATTTCAACTCATCTTCTTTCCTCCTCTCGGTGTACGATGGTTCGATTTGACTGGGTTGAGTAAGGACATGGGGTGAGTCTTTGATATCCCATAGACTTGTCACGGGTTATGCTTGGATCCTCACTTCCATCCCGTCCCTCGCTTCCCACGAATCAACCGTTCATCTATGCGCCATTGGAGGAAGGTTTCGGGTTGACTTGACATTTCCATTGGAGTGAACCCTTTGGATTAGCCAACACTTGTTTCCCATTTCAATTTCATCACAAACCAACCTTAAACTACAAAAGATTTTACACTTTCTTTTCGTCGAAATCACTTTTAAAATGATTCACATCCTTCTCCGAGGAGACGACCTTGGAATACTTTTCCAAGTAAAACACGACAAGCAAAAGTCTCTCTGCGCTTGGGGAGCATTTTTGTTCATACACACACACATTTGACATTTCATTCATCTATTGTTCCGTTGCCCTTTCTTTTGACATCATTCCAAGGCAGAGTCACACTCCCCTTCACACACACCATACATACACTGAGGGATGATGTTTAGAGGTTAGGGTATTACAATGACAATCATCAAGCAATACCTTCCACTTGTCCCTTGTTGACTCAACAATGAGAAATGTCGAGCTACCGGTACCACATTATGAGGTACTAGTACCAACTACCCCAAAAGCTCACATTCTTCTCCAATCGACTACACCAACTATAGGGGCCCACCTTTTGTTATCTAATCTATTTCTTGACATTTCTAACAATCCATTATGACCTCCTAACCCCTATATTCAGATTTTAAGCATAAGGGAATGGGTGAACAATGCAGAGAGAGGGAGTGGTTGGAAAAAGCATAGGGAACAATACTTTGATTGATTTTGGAAGCTTTTGTGGACAACCTCCCTCCAAACACTCCAAGTCAGCCACTCATGACAAGAAAGAGAGGGATGGATGAAAATATACACTTCTTACATGCATTTATAGATTATCAAGCTTTTAGAGAGAGAAGGTCCAAGGAAGAAGATGAAGTTCTAGAGAGAGAAAGTTGGGTTTTACATTTTCCTTCACCATTTTCGTTGTAGTAAGCTCCAATTTACATGTAATTCTTCATTCTTGCACTTTAATCTCTTTTAATCAAGTTGTAATTAAGTTTAGTTAAGTTTCTTGTGGTTTATTTCTACATTTAGGTTTTGTTCCCTTCAAGCTTTACATTTTGGAAATGAATGTCGTTTCTCTTATAGTTTAAACTCCTTCTTACATTAATACAAGTTCATGTTTGATTTCACTATCATGTTTCTCTACTTTATGTTTATTCTTTCTTTTACCATGGATAGCTAAACCTTTGGTTGACTAATCCAAGAGGGACTTCCTTTTGGTTATATGAAACCGACTCTCTTTCATTCTTCCTCGTAGTGTAAAGTGTTTGGTTTGACTAGGTTGAGTGCGGACGTGGTTGTGTGCTTTTGATACACCGCAGACTTGTCCCGGGGTATGCTCTTGTCCAACACAACTACATTACTCCCTCACTTCATATGAATCAATCAAACATCGAGACGCCATTGGTTGAATGAAATGAGTCGATTTGACATTCTCATTGGAATAACCTCTATGAATTAGCCAACTTTTTTTTCTTTGGTATATTTCTCTATTCAAAACCCACCAAATTTCAAATCACAATATTTTCCAATTTTCACTCTTTTTACAAATCACTCTTCAAGAACACCTGACCTCGCCTTTCCTGAGGAGACGACCTTGGAATACTTATTCCAAGTAAAACACGACATAGTAAGACTCTCTACGCTTGAGGAACAATTTTGCACACACACATGTTTTTGTTCATCCATACATAATTTCTCCACTTCCTGTATTGAACTCGAGGGAGAGTGACACTCATTGATCTTTATAAGCTATATACACACACAATTGGGTTCGTGTGCAAAGTTAGGGAAAACGATCAAGCACCTACCTATCAAATATTTCTTTGTTTTTTTTCAAGTTAAACACTATTGGTAGTTAAATTTCATGCCACCAATTTTTTTTGAAATGTAAAGCTTTCATTACCCACAATTTGTTGTGTATCCATATTCAATTTTTTTGGATTACTTATTTGTGGAGAGATACGAAAGTTTCATTTATTTTATCAAATATCATGATTTGAATGACATAAAAAAATGTGTTTTGGGACAATAAGAGAATTGTTTAAAAATATTTGAGTAGTTATTTGAGTTTGTTCATTGGAGTACTCTGTAACAAATCAAGCTTTTGACTCAAATTTAGACTCAAATGAGTCTAAATTTGAGTCATGGTTGGAAATGTTCTTAGGTGGTATTATTGATTTTAAATACATTACAACATTCTGATGCTGGTATTGCCAAGTGTAGATTTACGCTTCTATTTTTGGGAAACCAAGATGGTCTCTCGCGATGGGGTGTGACAATTTGAATACAGTTTACCCAAGGAAATTAAATTCTTTTTAAGGTTAGGGACATGTCACTCATCACCCAATGTTCTTACAATAACATTGGATATTTTAATTTTGATGGTCCAAATTCCAATGATCTTGCAAGCCGAATCATTACCCATCAAAATTATTCCTCCATTATGGGGTTTATAAATATCAAACCATTCCCCATATGGACACATGTGAAAAGAATATCTTGAGTCTAATATCCATTTGTTAGCAAGAGAATTCATAACTATGATGATTGATAATAAAGCATTTTCATTTTAGAATATCTTGTGCAATGGTCATTTGATATGAATTAGGAGATTGTCTTTTTCCCCACATATCTCATTTTTTTTAATTGCAATTGATCTGAATTGATTTATGTCATACACCCAAGTATAAATGGTCCAATAACAATATTTCTCAGTTTAATTGTTGTGGATGTAGTGTGCACTGAAATAGCTTGTGGTGTGAGCTTAGAACAATCAAATAACAACTTAATTAAAACTGTGGAAAAACAATAATAACAGGGTACTTTTTAGTTCGGGGATCCAACTTGCATTATATTGTTTAAGTTATTAGAAATGCCATGTTACAATAATTAACTCCCATTTTACTAAAAATATAGCTTGTAGATTTGATGTATATTGAACCATAACACAATAACTGATTAGGTTAACTAGAAGGTCTCTGTACCATGCATTAGTTAAATAACCCTAGTGAACTAGAAGGCAACCAATTCAAGAGGAGTACTCAAGCTATTCAACCGGCAGGTTGATGATCACCCATGACAGAGTTTTGGTTTATGAATTGAATCAAAAACATTGGTTGTGGCGAGACTTAACCCTTCTATAACTACTCTCTTGACTGTTACATAAAGACCAACTACGTACATCACTATATTATGCATGAAGTACATAATAGATATAGATAGTATAATACATAGTATTAAGTACTGTTCAGTGTTTGTAACACCCCAAAACACACCCTGGATGACATTACATTCTAAAACCATTCATATCATGAGAGCACTAATATAATCCCTTAAGAAATAAGACTTCATTTGTCATCCATGAATATTTACAACATTATCTAAAAGAATAAGCCCAAGTCATGACTATTACATTTCAAAAATTAATTAAAGAAGCGCAGTGGAATAAACAAAAGAAGCTAGACTACACAATGTTCCAAAAGAATGTTCTAGTCTAGTACAAAAGGAAAGGAGGTCGCTCTATGCGTCCACCTCGGGATCCACACTCCCGTCCAGTGGAGTCTCCCAAGTAGCGGGCTCTGCGACCCTTATGTCTTCCTCTTCAAGCGGGTAATCTGAAAAATATTAGCGCTAGGGGGTGAGCACGAAGCTCTGTAGAAAAATTATCCTAAACCCATACAAGGTTTAGAAAAGCATTTAAAACGGTCGGTCTCAATTTTAACATAACATAGATACATAATTTGAAATAAAGCACTGACATTTAAAAAGGATCCCAAGTTTATTTAAAAATATTACTTAAATGAATAAACGAGCACCACATACAAATAATAACCATTAATTGCCATAATCAATTCCCAACAATTCTTTCGATATGTGGCATACTTTGTCGTAACCACCACCCCCCTTTAGGTCACCTTTGATTCTCAAGCATCCTTATCGGGAACCTCTTGAGAATGGATGAACATCCTTACATGGAACCTCTCACCAATCACTACATTGTTTCCCAAGCATTCTTATTAGGAACCTCTTGGGAAGGGGTGAGCATCCTTGCAAGGAACATCTCACTCATGTGCATCACAAACAACCCAACCAAACATACAATTCCAACATTTATCTCAATTTACAAACACCTATCCAAAATTCCCAAAATATATCATGTAACAATTCCACAACCAACTAAGAAAATACATGAGATCACAATAACATCATATTTCTACCCAACACAAAACACTAAGGTTTCGAAATCCATAATAAAGAAAGCATTTAGGAAGGAAATACATCACTCTCCAAAAATTAGGGTTTTAAAACTAGAAAGGAGATTTCATGGGTATTAAACCCTACTTTGTTCAAAACATGTCATCCTTGCAAAAAGCCTAAGAGAGGATGATTCCATAGCATATATATATACCATTGATAGCCAAAACATACATATATAAATACCCTAGCCTCAATGTAAGTGAATGAGAGAAAACCCCTACCTTGAATCCTTAGTTTGTAGGAAGAACTTGAGCTTTGATCTCGAATCTACCATTAAATCTCTTGTTTTTCCCTTCATTTCTTCCTCTCTAATGCTCTATAGGGTTCCAATAGGTGTGGGGTGAGAGTGGAGTGAAAGAAATGAGGTTTAAAACACCTCAGCCCCGAAATTCACTGTTCACAGCCTGTTTTGGTTTTCTCCAAAATTACGGTTTTGCCATTAAGAATCTCCAATTTGATCCATATGACTACCCTAAGGTTTTTTGATGTTTCGGATTCATTTTTAATTTTATTTTAACCTAAAAACATTTATTTTTATAATTTATCTCAAAACCAAAGTCAACGTACACCCGAAACACTAAAGTTTCTATTTTACCTATCCGAACCGACTATTAATGAACTTTTGCGTTGTTTGCAAATAAAAGGTGATAAAGGATGATTCTTAGCCTTTTATACTTTTTTGAAGCCTAAATGTACTCATTATTCTTATATTTTGATTTAGGATGCAAATGGAGACGTTAAATGTAAAACGAAGCTAATTGGACTGTTTTGACATCGCTTCGTTATCTGGGCATAACTCTCTCATCCGAGCTCCGATTGTGATGATTCAAGATGCTATGGAATGATACGAAAGAGCTCTAAAAATTTCATGTCTTGAGTTTTGAGAGATATTAACTGCATCATGGTCGAAATTGCGCTTAAAGTTGCAGCCAGTGCATTGTTCACGTGCACTCTTCATCCCTTTTCCATTTCCAATTCATTCCTAAGCCAACCAAATCCATCCCACACCTCTCCAACACATATTTCTACACCAAACCTATTTTAATACAAGTTCTAGGACTTAAAATTTCATACTTTCACTTATTAAAACCAAATTTCAACTATTATTTCCACTAACATTTTAAATCTCTACTTTCCCAATCTACCAAATTCAAACACACATTACTACACATATCCACATTTTTACCACAATTATTTACTATATATATATATACATATATAAAAGAAAATGCGGGTTGTTACAGTGTTCATAGCCATGAGCATATTATAATTATAACCATCCATCAATGAAGGGAGGTATAAACGTTAAAATATAAATAAAATATCGGTATTTCCATAACATAAACAATATTACAATCATGTTCACCCTTCATCGAAGAGTATAAATGGACTACTCATGCCTCATTGCTATAGACAAGCAAAAGAGTGAAGTAATCTCATTACAACTGAAACAAAATACAAAACAAATCCTTCCCCGAGGAATAGCTGAAACACTGGCACTCTTATTACCGTTTAGGGCACCAAAGTGAGGAGGTTCAACCCTCAATGTAAAAAGGAATAACATAAATGTAGAAGATAGAAAAAATCTTGCTGGAAAGTAGGTTTGATAGGGCCTTGCTTCTCAGTTTCTCTCTTCATTTCTTTCCTTACTGTCTGGACTGAGCTTTGGGCGAATCTTTTGAAATTAAAGTTGAAGCAGCCTATTTATAGGCACTGGAAGGAGGGCTTGAGGCGATAGACCTTTCTTCTGGCCAATTAGGTTACTTGTTGCTTCACTAGACCAATGGGAGAAGGAGAGAGAAGTAAGGCAGTTTAGCTACCATCCTGATGCCATCACCATCGTCCGGATGGTGGTAATTCTCTGCATCTTGCATGTTGGATTCCTCCTTGGCTTGACATATTAATGTGGTAATTACACTTGCCTCCCTTTTCTGATTCAACTTGTGCACTTTTATCCCCTTGATTTCTCATAATTCTACACAAAACTCTGCAAAATGTCAAATCTTCGCATTAACCCTAATTTATCATAACTAAATGATTTTAACCTAATCTACGAACACAATTGACTTAACAACCTATTTCATCAACACATTATTTAGAGTTAATCAGCAGCCCCTTATGAAGAGTCCCTCCTTGTAAGAGTAGTGACAATTGTATTTTCTTGCCATTTTTCCCTTTTGATTTGGAGAGTGATCTCCCACTGTTTCCAAAGTCTTTATGGTTGCTTCTTTTGTGTGTTGACTTAATTCACTTTTAACCATCAACCTTTCTTCCTGAGAACAATTTCCTAACTTTTTGAGTGCATCGATCTCCAAAAGAGCGACTGTCACCTCATTAACCCTGAGAGTTTTCTAACCGAAAGTGTAGACACAAATGTATCAAAAAGAATGTAGAAGAGAAGCCAAAAGAAAAATAGTCTTATTCCCCTCTTTAATTTTCATCTTAGAATTTGTCTATTGAGTAATGATAAAACATTGAGATGATCCATCATATTTGTTCATTCTTACATTTTCATTTGATATAATTGTTTTTTAGGAACACTTTATTTGTCAGCAATTTTGACATATAAATATTTTCAATATTTTTTTACAACTCCAAATCACAACTCTAAGGTAGGAGTTGTTGTTAGAAAACAATGCTTTCTATGGTGCAAGATATAATTTGATGGTGCTCACAACCTTTATCTTAAGTTCCTTGCTACAACTTCAAATATGTAAATACAAGCGCAGGTTGTCCAAAGTAATATAGACTCGGAAGACCGAGGTCGAACCCCCAGGGAATTGTGAAAACAATTAGACACTACAATAAATTGTTTTCAAACTTGTAAAATAATTTTCAAGATGAATATTTGAATTTGGATAATTGAATAAATTGATTAAAATAGTGTGCAAAATACTAGAGCATTAGGTACACTCTCTCAAATCCATACAGTAATGATTAAAGACTTAGTTTTCAAATCTAGACAAGAATCAAGTGTCAATTGACTCCAGTAATCATATTTAGCACTAAGAACAAGAAAACATCTCTGTTTATAACCAAAAGTTTATCCAAAAAAATCAAAGAACTGGTTGCTGGTTGAAAGTATTTACTGTGCCCGGAGTCTACAATAAATCCAACTCTCCTAACAATAGAATTCTTTATTTAACCAAACAATCCCCTAGCTATATTATTATGTGAAATAAATTGTAATTAACTTAAGTATGGAATGACTAGTTATTTATCTCGCAGGAAAATTCAAGAAATCAAAGTATAAGACACAATGACTCAAGAATCTTTACAGAGCAAAAACTTTACTTAGAACCAAAAGTTAAATTAACAAAATATCACATACCATTAAATCCATAAGTCAATAATAATACCATACTTCATTGAGAGGTTCTCCCCTAGCCCTAGTCAAACCTCTTAGCCTGACATGACAAAATTAATCCAGAAAAATAAATAAAAATACTCAAACAAAAAGTACTCTCACATATCTCCCCTTTCCTTTATATAGAGTTAATTTGGAAAAGATCTAATTACAATCCAACTCTACTGTTGACATTGGTATTCTAGTAACACGTGTCCGAATGCATGTTTTCAACCGTTTGGATGCACTTGGCAATGTGTTCCAACTCTTCAGGCATTTAACTTTCACATTTTGTCAACTTTGTTTGGATGCGAAGAATTTCACCGTCCGAACGCACATACCTGTAAGCTCATCCTCAGCTGTGCTTATTTATTCACTTTATCTTCTCCAATTTTAATCATTTTCCTGCAAATTTATAAATTCTTCCATTACTAACATAGTAACAAATCTTTAATAATTCCTCACACTTACCAACTTTTCCCAAACAAATAATTAGTCAATTCCATTAAATAATCACACCCCCCAACCTAGACCTTGCTAGTCCCTAGTAAGGAAAAAAACAATTCCACTTTCGTAGGATTTACGATTGCATTTAGCATATACAACAAGCCTTTAAACCCCTAAGTTCCCCCTAGTGGACGAGTATAGTCTCGTGAGGGTTTCCAAAGATGACACTCACATACATCACTCTGTGATCAAATATCTGAATAATAATTTTATAACACAAATTGTTACCACAATATAAAAATTCTAAGCTGTTAGCCTTTTAATAAGCACATGCAAAGCAAAATATAGAACTCTACGCTATATAAATATATGCACTTATCATGTTTTCATATAAACTCGTGTGTATTGTGAATTAACTATACTAAGTCAATAATTTATCTGGTAATCACCCCTAAAACTATCAACTATTCATGTCAATGCCAAATCTCACTAGATAATCCACTCAAAGATTGTCTCAGATTATAGTAACTATTCCCTCAAATATCACATGTGAGAAGAAGATATTTAAATTAAAACAAAATAATGCTCACATGTCTATTAAAATAACCATAATCCAAAGGAAAATGATTTGACATAGTCTTATGAAAGTAAATCAACACATAGTAAATAAATAATCACCATTCTCTTCCTTATGCACACAAGTCATGCATCCACTAATATACTCTTGAGATTAAATAGGTCTTTATCTAATGTTGTAATGGGGCCTTGGGATTAGGGTTTTGAAATGAAGAATATTTAGGAATTCAAAAGAATATCCCAAAAGAACATTTACATTACACAATCAAACTTTTTGCCTTAGCCTTTCACTCTTTACCCTTTTGAAGCACAATTTATAATACTTGCTCATATTTTTTCCTTTTCAAATACGTGCTTGCTATTTTTCTCTTTTTTTTTTGCAATCTACTTTTTCACAGCTAGACATATTGTCTTTTTTTTTCACTTTTTTCTAGCAAAACAATTGAATGTATATACTTTTTTTTTCAGCAAAACATATAATACAAATATTCACAAGTATGCAAAACCTTTTTTTTTTCTTTTGATCATCTTTTTCAACCAATATCTCTCAAATTACATAAGCAATAAAAAGCTCAATCTCGGGATAACCAAGGGTAAAAAATATTATTTCTTTTCATTGGCTTGGTTATTATGTGTTTGGTATAAGAAATAAAATTTCATTTCAAAGGCTCAATCACGGCTTCTAGGGATAATAATATTCAAAGAATAAGACTTAGGCTCAAATAATATCAAAGATGACCTAAAATCATATCTCAAAAGCTTTTGATAACACACTTCTCATGCAAATAATTTAAAGTCAAGTAATCATTCACAATATTGGTGTTAACCAAAACAAAAATAATGAGACTATTGAAAGAGATTAGCTGAATAAAAATATTCTTTATTGAGTAAATGTAAATAACCCTACAAGGAAGATTGAATCAAAACTCACTAGGTTTTTATGCATCTTCGCTATATATTTCAAGTTTTCAAGGTAACATACCTAACAAATTTTCAACTTGGTAAAGTCTAAAATGCATAAATTGTGAGTTTTTATAAGAACATGATATGAGATACAAAAAAAAAATAAATAAAGTTCTAAGTGATGCTTAAACAGTTGCAAATTTAAAGCTAAGCAAATTATTTCTATATTGTGGTGTCAAATTATGAATAAAAATATTATTTAAACATTTAATAATACATCAAAACAAAATATGCATCTTATATTATATTGAAGTTTCACACATTGCATATTTCAAAACATAGGGAAATTAGGCCTAGCCAAAAAACTAACAACCACCGGGACCTAGAAGAAACATTTCAAACTATGATGAGGGGACTGTACGACTCTGAGAACTCTGCCCTGACCCCCTCATCTGTGTCCTCATCTCTCTCAACTCTCTCCTTATCTCCTTCTACTCTCTTAGTATCTCAAACAACAACTGCCTATCCGTCTTGGGATCAGTCTCCTCATTAAATGGTAAATCAAAATCCTTGTCCAAGTTGAGGAATTGATCCCACTGCTCCTCCACTGGCACTGTCCTCTCAGGTGCAGCCTCTCCCTACTGCTTAGTGGCCAGACCTCTCTTTCCTTTTGCCCTAGCCACACTCTGACTCTCCAAAAAAGAGCCAGAGTTAAGAACAACTACCTTCTTGGCTCAGTTCGTAGTGGCATCAATCACCACCCCTGCCTACTCACAAAGCGTTGTGGCCAGGCTAGTAAAAGGGAGAGACCCCTTCTTGGGTCCACAATGGCTCGCCGCATCTTGGAAAAAATCAATAAAGGGAGGTCGATACAATGTACAGTGCCCATAGCATAGAAGAGTCAAGCTCGGTCAAGGAAAATGTGGCTATTCCTTAGAAGAGAAATATTTGATACTGAAATTAGTATCTTATACTTGTTTGTCAAGTCACCTTGCTGAAGAAACCTGAAGTCAGCTGTCCACACAAAGTCCTCGTCCCCTAAAAGCTCTATCCCAACTACATCACCTAAATAATTCTGGGGGTCATCTGGGTTTGGCACTCTGTCATCGTGCAATGATAGTGGTGTCAGCTCTAATATGCTTACCTCGAATATAGGTATGAAAGATACCATTCCCACAGTCGTCTGCATTGCTGTAAAACTCTCGTGCCAACACCAGTATACAAGGCCACTCATGTCCCATGAAACCAACCCACCTCCTAGAGCAAATGATGTTCTGGACTCCCAACCAGGCAAAATCCTCATACTCTATTTGTCTCTTGCACACATAGGGCTTATTTACGTAATACTGAAAAAATCTTACCCAAGCCTCTAAAGTCTTAAAATGGAGGGGGTCAAAAGTAAGGTCTTCATCTTGAGTCTCTTGTGTCCCGGTACGAGGCCTTTTGGATGTGGAAGCTCGTGGAGGTGCCATGAAGTAGAAGAAATAAAAGAAAATTTTGAAGTAGGTGGGAAAGGTTTGTAGGATACAATAGTTAAGGAGACTTAAAAAAAAAGTTTGGCGCCTGCTATTTATATTTTACCACATGTCCAGACGGAAGGGATTAACCATCCGGACGTGCCTCAACTACCTCATTGATTAGCCTAAAATAGCACACCTTCGAACGGGTGATCAAGTCACGTCTGGACGCGCCTTTTGAATTTTAATCGTTTGGTATTCACGTCCGGATGCGTGTTCCAGTGAATGCAGCCTCATATATTCACGTCCGAATGCATGTTCCAGAGTTTTTCTTTCATGCCATGTGCATCCGGATGCAAGATCTAGTGGTCTCCCCTACTTTATACTCAGAAAATTTTTTCACCTTTAACAAATTTTCTACTAAACTAGCAAAACTTAACCTCAAAATTACTAAAAATAATTTTTTTTAAATTAAAAAAATATCATAGATGCATGTGCACAATGTATAATTAATAAAGCAAGCATGCTCACCCCCCACTAAAAAATTAACATTGTCCTCAATGTATTAAGAAACAACATCAGCACAATTAAGAGTTAAAAAGGACTGTAACGGCCCAAAATCCACCCTGGAAGACATTACTATCTATGACCATTCATATAATGAGAGCGACTAACAAAATCCTTAAATAAATGAATTTTCATTCATCAGCCATTATAATTAAAACATCATCCAAAATAAATATGCCAAACTATGAGTATTACATCCCAAAAATTAACTATTATCTTACAGCAGAATAAATAAAATAATAGCCTTAACATTATCTCAAAATTTTCCCCCCAATCTAGAACATAAGGGAAATAGCTCTAAACGTCCACCTCGGGATCCCCATTTCCATTAATCTGAGCTTCCCAATTCACTTGCTCATCAACTCTAAGCTCTTCCTCTAAACCATAATCTGAAAAAGATATTGTTTGTAAGGGGTGAGCACTAAGCTCTGTAGGAAAATCCTCCCAAGCTCGAACAAGGTGTTAAAACATATAAAAAAAGTCGATCTAATTTCATAAATATCATATATAAATTTTGAAACAAAATAGTGATAGCTTATCTGATCTCAAGTTTACGCAGTATCAATAAATTAAATAAAGAAGTAAAACCAACTTTCAAATAACAAACCATTTCCAACCATAAACCATTACCAACACTTTATATCATTTCCAACAATTTTGTATCATTATCCCCAATTGTATCTCAGGTAGGAAGTAAGACTTCGCATGAATACACACATTGAAAATATCCTAACCCACACACATACCCAATCCTTGTAAGGATATACAACTTTAGGAAGGGCATATACCGATGCATCGGCAGTGACAATTCAACCCAAGAATAGTATACTAACCCTTAGCCTCGATACCACGTGAGCGAATAGTGGTTTGGTCCTCACAAGGTACCAACCCCACTACGCGTAGTAGAGAACCTTCAAACTCAATCGGAGTAAGAAATACATCTACCCACTCTACGATACCTGATAAATGGTCACCCATGTTCATCCAAATATCCACACAAGAGATATAATATTCAACCAGTTTCTCAAATCACAAGTAAATCAAGAACCCCAAATTCCACATGTATTTTTCCAACATAACAACTCAAGAAAATATGCAAGAGATCATCAAAAAATATAATTTTATTATTTTAAATAAAGCACTAAAGTTTTTGAATCAAGAATAATGGAATATCAAGGGAAAAATCTCTATTTCTTGAAAAACAAGGGTTTTGAGATCAAAAACAAGGATTATAGGGCTATTGATTATAAGTGCGTATATAATAAACCATAGCACATCCACGTCTTAGGTTAACTGGTGGTATTATAGCATAACACATCAACTTCTTAGGAAAGCTGGCTATAGACGTACCAATTGACTAATTCAAGTAAACCAGAAGGCTGAGCCATTCATGAAGAACACTTGAATTACCCAATAGGTCATCTGTGATATATATATATATATATATACTAGTTAAATATCCTCAGCATTCTGGTGGAGGACAAGCCATACTGATAGGAACGCCGTGGTTGTTAGACTAGCAATATAGTTATATATAGTATTTAAATAACCCTAATAACCCAGAAGGACAAGCCATTCATGAGGATCATTTAGGTTATGTACCACACATCAGTAGAATATCCTCAGCATTCCGGAGGAGGACAAGCCATACTGGTAGGAACGCCATGGTTGTTTAACCGACGAGTCTTATGATACACCGATGACATAATTCAAGGCACATAATTATGCACATCACTATATCACGCATTAAGCATATAATACATAAATAAATAAAATATAAATAAGACATCAACATTTCCATAATCTAAACAATAATATACATATGTTCCCCTCGCACTGGAGGGTATAAACGACTACTCACGCTCCATTGCTACAGACAAGCAAGGAGTGTGGGTAGTATTCATTACAACTAAAAATAAAACTTCTTTCACAAGGAAGAATTGAAACACAACCACCTTTATTATCATTCAAGACAAAAAAAGTGGCGGTAGTTCAACTATTCGAATAGAAAGATACTACAGAAATGTAGAAATACAGAGTAACAAACGGACCGGCTATCAAAGGTTCTTCTCTTTTTCTTTCTCTACGGATTTCTCTCTTTGAAGCTATAGTGGCCGGCTGGTCTTTTAATAGGGAGGAGGTTGTCTCTTGGAATGGTATGCTTGAATTAAGGAGTGAAGACCACTATTTATAGGGGAAGTGGAACTCTCGGCCAAGAAGGGGGGTCCTAACCCCCACCATAACCTTCCTAAAGGTTCAGCCTTGTAGTGGTGGTGCTGGTGTGTCGCATTCTTGGGCTTCCATGTGTCGCGGGGTCCTAACCCCTACCATAACCTTCCTAAAGGTTAAGCCTTGTAGTGGTGCTAGGTGTCTTGTTCTTGAGCTGCCACTTATTGCCTTCTGATTTGTCCATGGTTCTTTATTACACCTTAGTCCTTCGTAGTTTCAAGTCTTGCAAAATTGCCTAGTATTTCCCAGTATTTTTGCATTTGACCCTGAAATTTAAACATAAAGTTTTTAAAACTTTAATTTACGCACAAACTATAATTCATAATGTTTAGTTATTTTATCTTACAAAATTGATTACTTAATTATTTTATTTACACACTAATTAGGGTTAATCAACTATCAAACCATAACTTCATTCAAACTATGATATGATTTGGAAGAACATCAAGAAATAAGTATTTCATAACAAATATATATGATTGAGAGTCAAAACATATATATATATAAATCCTAGCCTCAATGGACAAGATTAGGAAGAGACCCCTACCTTGTTTTTTTAGTGTTGTGTGAAAAACTAGAGGTTTTGATTCGATCCAATGTGAAAATGCCCTTCAATCTTGTGTTTCTCCCTTTCTTTCTTACTCTCCAAGTCTCTCAAGGGTTAGAAATGTTGAAATGAAACTAAGACAGGGCGTCCTTGTGTATTTATAAGGTGAGAAAAGAGTCCAATCGGCGTAAAACTGATACTCTGAATTGTAACTCACGTTCGAACATCATTTTGGAGTTCTGTAAACCTCCACATTCTTATCTTTATATAGCAATATAATTATTTTTGAAATGCTAATATATATGATGATGTATGCATGAACTATGTGGATTGTAAGAGTAGAAATAAAAATTTTAGTTGAGGTAATAGGGTATGTTGTACAAGTTTGGAAGTATTTCGGAGTTCAAACACATTTTAGATAAAATTTGGGTAGAAATGATTTTAGACATTGCCTAGTATTTGGATCATAACTTTTTATGATGATGCCTGTTTGATTTGAAATTAGGACATTAGATAATAGACTTCTAGAGCTCCAAAATAGTATTTCACGAAACTTTTCCAAATTGTCCTCTAAATAGGTCAAAACTTCCTTGGAAGTTTCAGTACAAACTGGGAGGACGTTTCAACGTGAATGGACGTTTGAACGTGAATGGACATTCGAATGATAGTTCATCGCAATAATTTTGTGTCTGATAGCACTCTGATGGAAAAGTAAAAGTACTGAGAGTAACTAACGTTCGAACGCCAAAGTGTCGTTCGAACGTAAAGCAAGAAATTGCACTACTAACGTTCCAATGCCAAATGAGATTCGAACGTGAGTTACGAATTCTGACTTTCAAATTCGCGCACAAGGGACAATTTCACCCCCTATAAATATTTAATGACACCTTCATTAGCCCCATTTAAACATTTATAACCCTAGAGAGCCTTAGAAAGGAAGAAATAAGGGAAAAAACACAAGATGAAGAGTGATTTGCACATTGAAGAGGGTCAAAACTTCTAGTTTTTTAAGAACACCAAGGAAGAAGAAAGGTAGGGGTTTCTTCCACTCTTGTTCATTAAGGCTAGTGGCTTGATCCGAAATGTGTACACACAAGTGCAGGCGGTCCAACTGTAGTAATAATCCGGTTAAGTCCAGAGTTGAATCCACAGAGAACTGTGATTGGTGTTTTGAAGTGAGCAGCAATAGAGACCAAGTAACTGAAAACTTTAAGAGTTTGAAGTTATGGAATTTCCTGAATAGAATATAAGATTCTTTCCAAGAGTTTTCTAGACAAAATATAAGATAAATTCAAATGTAAAATAGTCACCCTTTAGCTTGAGGATCAAAACATGTAGTTAATCATCCGGTTTATTATACTTGTGTTTTATAACTCAATTAACTCCTGTGTCAATAGCAAGTTAATCGGGAGGTAAAGATGGACCGTGAGAATTAAGCACATGATTCCGATACGTTTGTAGAAGTTGACAAGAATTGCCTGTGCCAAGATTTAACCAGTCTACAAACAAGCAAGTGTTCTACAAGACATCCAACCATGGTATTAATGTTCCATTCTTTAGATAAAGCACAATAATGATGAAGATTGAAATGTTGTCATGAAGGTCTAACTGGGGTACTTGTCTTGAACCAACGGGTCTTTCCATGCAAGAGTCATCCGTGACATAGAAAGAACCCATAGTTATACAATGTAGCTTAGCTTTGTTAAATGCATTCAATCATTCAATAAGAGAAATATAAAGCATTAAATCATAAAGGAAATGCACAAATATAACTTTCGGATAATCAATACATGTTCATCACCTCTTACTAAAGAGTGAATGAGGAACTACTCACTCTTCATGGCTTGGGTAAAGCTAGAAAAGTGAGTGATACTCATCCCTCCAAGTAGAGATCTTACTAGGTAAAGTACAATAAGTGAAGAACCGATCTTCAACGAAGAATGAGTGAATCACGTTCCACCCTTCACGGCTTTGCTAAAGCTCTAGAAAAGTGAAAGAGTTTCACTCTTCTAAGAAAGAAGGAAGCTCAAGTAATGGAAATGAAAGATATAAACAATGAAAGTAGAAGAAAGCTAGTCACTTTTGGAGGGTGGCTTCCTCAACCAACAAATGGAGGGTTGCTTCCTCAACCAAAAGATGGAGGGTTGTTTCCTCAACCAAGAGATGAACTAACTCTCTTGATACAAGTAAATATAACATACATCTAAGACTAGCTACATGAGTGGGAGTCTAAGCCTCCATCAAAACTCTCTACAAAAAGTATCCCTTCAAGCTCCCACAATGGGAGTATTTATAGGCAAGGAAGAGGAAGGGGGTGGTGAAAGAATAGTGTATGCCGCCCGAGTCCAAGTAAAAACCAACCACTCTACAGTTTATCTGTGGAGAACGTTCGAACGTTGTATCTACTTTTTCTTTATAGGCATTCGAATGTTGTATGTCATTCGAACGTTTCTTTTGTCATTGCTTTATGGGTGTTCGAACGCCAGGTGGGGTTTGACCCACTCACTCAAGTGGCCTGTGGTCTTCTATGAAAACCTATTTCCACACTCTATGCAGAACTTGACACTTTGCACTCATCACCCTGGTGTTCAATCAAATCAAGTGGAAGTTCGAACGTGAGTTAGCGTTCAAACGTGGTACTCAAGTATTTCAGGGTCTTCCTTCTTGACTGCAACACGCCATGTGTCAGCAGTCTGGTCTTCTCATAGTTCACGTGGATGTTCGAACGTGAGTTAGCATTCAAACGTACTTGCTTTGTTCCAACCTTCTCCAATTTTGTTCCCTAATGCATTAGTGTTACACTCAAGTGTGATATTTGTTGTTCTTGAGCCTTTGTTCACTTTAGGACCTGAAATGTCATAACCTAAACTCCATCAAAGTACAATTAGTCCTAAAAAGGAATAGTAATATGCTAAATTTAAATACTAATCACACCCCCCAACCTAAATATTGCTAGTCTCTAGTAATACAACAACAATTGAATGTAAATCTATTTCTAATGCCTTTTTCGTAGGTCATCCGGTTGCATTTAGCATATGTAACAAGTCGTTGAACCACTAGGTTTATCCTAGTGGACGAGTTTTGTCTCGTGAGGGTTTTCAGTGATGCTACCCACAAACTTCAGTCGAATAGATGTGTATGTGAGATTGCTGATTAAAGTGAATTAGTATCATGGTCATTAGGATACTCAACCCTCAACCTTGACTTATCCCGCATGTTCCTCTTTCATAGGTATTTACTCTATGCAAAAATTAGCATCTGTCACATTGGCATTTGGAATTTTCTGAGTAGTAGAAATGGTCATTCTAGAAATAAGAATTGTTACATAACAAACATTCCACTTTACCACCTTCCATGATTAGCTTTGATTTCACAAACCTCTCTTAGAAGTACCCTCAGGAAAAAAAAAATTCACTCTGATTATAGTGACTTGTTTCTCACAGGGCATGTAATTAGAAGATGGTCAATCGAAAAATCACATGTGCAATTAGTAAAGGAGCAAAGTTTAAGGGAACAAACTAATCATGTTTTGGCATAATCTCATGGAAGAATATTGATGCAAATAGAGAAATAAAATTTAACATACCCCACTTGTAGTCGACGACCTACACATGCATCATACTTGAGATCAATTAGGGCTTTGTAAAGGTTGTAATATGGCCAGAGGTCAGTGGCTAATGAAATGATGTCAATGGTATTCAAAAGCTATCGTTTCCTTATTTAGTGTAGCACATCTCTTTCTTGCTTTTTAATCTTTTGCCAATAAATTGTATTCTTTTTTTTTTTTCATTTTTTTCATTTTTCACTTTCTTGGCAATTCCCTTTTTATCTATCGCTTTTCCTTTTTGGTTGTTTCCACCGATTGTTCTTTCATGGAACAGTAGCCACCATTTTTTTTTCTATTTTTCTTGCCTTTTTGTAACATACTGGTTTATGAGAGGGTGCAAGAAAATTAGATAGCAAGGTACGTTAAGTATATTCTCTTGTGGCTTGGTTATCATATGGTTGTTTTCGAAAAAGAATCTATTCATTGAAGGCTCAAGCATGACTGACTAGGGATATTCTTTTAAAAGAAATGGCTAAGGCTCAAAGTCAAATCAAAGATGGCCTAAGATCTTTTCTCAAGTATGTGCATATGTATGTGTCGTATGCAAAGATTGCCTGTGGGATATGTCAATAGATCACTTTAGTTGCATCAATCAAAGCAAATGTAATGAGATTATTCAAAAATAGATAGTGAAAAACCTTTCTTGAGTAATGTTGGTATCCTCTCAAAAGCATTGCAAGTCTCAAAACTCACTATGGTATTCTTTGTCATCTCCACTAGTTATATCGGGTGTTTCAAGGAATGATGGTTATATAGCGATTCCATTTTTGAGTTTGATCATCTTGTACCTTAAGAATTACAAATACCACTGCACATTTGACAATTTAAGTATAGAGAAAATACCAGTTTTCCAAGAAATGTGGTATTAAGTCTCGGTTGCTAAGTTGAGTTGTCAAATCGATCATATGTTTAGTCATTTTAACAAACAATCTCAGAATCCACATTTGTTCCATCATTTATTAACAAATAACACTATAATGTTAATTCTACACATGCATTTAAATAGATAAAAGGGAAACCGAATCATTCCTTTCATAAAACATGATCATTTACATCAACATCAACATTGAAGATTCAATTCCATCCATAAAAGAAGTGACTAAAACACAAATCAAGTATCCTCAATCAATGATCCAAAAAGAAACAAACATCCACCATAGAAGAAACAAATATCCACAAAAACTACAAATATCCACAAGAAGCTAACAAAGAAGAATCTCTAAACATCCATAACAACCCATCAAAGAAGAAACTCATCAAAAGAAGAAACAAACACTCCACCGTCAAGAACAGAAATATCTCCTCCTCACTCTCCTCCACATCTACCAACTCCACTGGCTCCACTGACTCCACCAGCTCCACCCCTCAGAAGACTAAGGATCTCATCCTACTTAGCTTCAATGCTAGGCATGATGTCCTGTAAAGAACGTCGGGTGTTCGTGCTGGGTCCTAACTCTTGTGTCTGTACTTGCTCTCTCTCTGCCCCCATCTCTCTCTCCTCCTCTCGGTCGAGCTCTTCCTACACCTCATCCACTCCTTGGGTGGGTGGCACCTCTTGTCTAGCCGCTGGGGTGCCACTATGCCCTTGACTCCTCCTAAAGGACTGTGACACCCCAAAATTTGAGGGTCCATTGATTACCCATCAACCCATCGAAGACCCGTGGATACCGAGTAATTCGATATCACGCCATTGTGCCCCATTTTTCGGTAACCATAATTTTGACGAAATTCAGGCAGAGTCTCCTTTGTACGGGAAGCTCTGCCCAAAACTCAACCTGTGCAATCATATAGTAACAAGACCAATCCGAGATCCAATATTCAACAATGATCACACCGGGTCCATTTATAAGTAAACATTGGCCACACCGGGTCCAATTATCCATATTTATATCAAACCATGCAAGGTTAGTTTAACAATAGTTTATATAAGTTCTATTACAATTATTTGCAAAAGATTACATGCCCAAAACATTATTTCCACAAATATTTTACATTAACACAAAATAAAGCCACAATTCGCCCTTCTTCAAACATGAGGATTCAAGTGAGGGCCATCCACCGGTGTGTATCCAGAACTTGAAATATTTTCCCGTATAAGGTGAGCCAGGCCCAGTAGAGTAATTCCTACAGAGGCTACTCCCCACCTAAGTGCACATGCAATGCTCATATACAATATTTCATATTCACATCTACATTCCAAGTAAGAATATGCATTTAATGTTGGAATTTATCATGTCATGTCATGAAATGAGATGAGACTCACTCATGCAAATCAACCCGAGCCCTTCCTAGCTCCTCAACACATGCAAGTGCCAATGTGTATGGAATCGTCATTTATGTTGCACATCAAATGACTTTTACCAACCTAGGGTCTTTGTATGGGGTGGATGTTCATGAGCTTACACAAAGGGTCTCCAACTTACTCGAAATTTATGGACTTCCACCAAGGGCTCCGCGTACACCCACACACTTCATGGGCCAAGCCAAGGGAGTGCGTATTCCAATCACCGGGCCTTGCACTCGAGGAATCTTCTAGTCCCTCCTTGCTAACCCCAACCCTAATCACCATGCAACCTGTGCGACTCGGCCAAGTCTTCGACCAAGCTTAATGGAGTTCACTTGTCATCCACCAAGTGTGGTGTTGACGACAACCATGCACACACCCACATGATGCGATGTTATCGTGCATATGCAATATGATGTCCCATTGCACAATTATAACATATTCAATATGCTATGAAAGACATATGAACAATCTCAACATATCATGGTAAGTTATGTTCTAAGCATATAGATACCATATTTGTCACAATGTCAATATATCATAACATGCATATACCAACAATTACATTTCCAATCATAATCATGTCATAAGCCCATGATTTCACTTCACCACATCATCCAAGCATATTATTGCATAACCTCATGCAATTAACACACTTTATTTTACATAGGCATTTTCTCAAACACCTTAAAGGCACTCAAGTCATATAATCACATAACACATTCCAAGTCACCACATAGCTCAAGAAATCACATTAAGTGATTTTTACACAACCATTTCCACATAATACCAAGTCTCAAGAAAATTACATAAGTAACTTCCACATACAAAACTTAAAGTAGAAATTTGTCCAAGCAAATTCTACTCCCAAATCTTCACTTTCATAATCATAGGCAAGTGATATCACAATTTTTTTTTTGGCCAATAACACACTTAATTACAAAGGAACAATATAACACATAAAAGCCCATGTAGTAGCCCACATAACAGCCCAAAAATAGTCTGCCAAAATAGTCCACTTTTCTATCCAAAAACAGTCACAATTTCAGTCCAAAAATAGCCCACAATTTAGGCACTAAACAGCCCAAAATTAGCCCCCTTAAACAGCCCAAATTCAGCCCCTTAACAACCCCTTAAGATAGAAATAAAACCAAAGTAGGAAGAACCCTACCACAATAAAAGTGTAGAGAACTTCTATAATACCAAAACAACCTCAAAACATTGATTTTTCTCAAAGTGTCCTCTTGGATCTTCAGTGAAACCCACTCTTTTTGGTATGTACGCGTAGCCCTCATCGAGGAGATGAACTTTAATTCTTGGCTCGACAAATTCTGACCGACGGAACTCCGGGAATCTTGGATTGAAGCTTGAAGAACTTCTTATTTTTCTCTCTTTTCACTCTTTTCTCTCTATGGCCGGCCAAGGGTCAAGAACATGAGATATTTTTCCCAAAATATCTAAGTTAAGTAGATATTTATAGTCCTGAATGTGTGGTCCACATCGCACCGCATATTTCTGACTTTTGGATCCATTTTTCATCCCGAAATGATTTGTTATACTTTGGATTTAGTTCAAATTAAATTTTTTGGAACTATAACTTAATTTTCAGAAAATTTTTAAAAAATTCATTTTTGGAAATTTTTAAAATGTCATTCGCCTTGTAGTTGCCTCGAATGACATGCAAAAATTCGACTATCTCAGAATTCGATGAAATTTGACAGGGGTGACTAGATTTTGTGATACGAATCCAACGACGAACTCTGTTTCATCATCCGAGGTCTAGAACATGAGTATTTTAGATACACATTAGAATGAAAAATTACCATTTTGCCCTTTCTAAGAAAAAGTTCAAATTTTCCCGGGTTTCACATTTTTCCCGCCTTAAAAGAATTTCGTCCCCAAAATTCACATACATAGGCACATACAGTCACATGCATATGCAACAATCAAATAATGCTAAAAGACTTTAAGAATGTATGTCCATCCTCGAATAAGAAAAGATAATTGGTACGGATGGTGTCCTCGTGCTCCCATGTCGACTCCTCTACTCCTCGGTGCTGCCATAGCACCTTCACTAGCCGCACGGTCTTGCCTCGTAAAACCTGTTCCCGGCTATCCATGATGCTCACTGATCCCTCATCGAAGGTCCCATCAACATCAACAACAAGCTCTCCCCAATCCACCACATGGGTCAGATCCGGGGTGTATTTCCGGAGCATAGAGACATGAAAAACCACATGGACACCCAATAGATTTGGCGGTAACGCCAACCGGTAAGCCACTACACCCACCCTCTCAAGTACCTCGAAGGGCCCGATATACCTTGGCGACAACTTTCCCCGCTTACCAAACCTGACCACTCCTCTCCTAGGCATCACCTTCAAGAAGACATGATCTGCCACCTCAAACTCTAGAGGTCGCTGTCGTCTATCGGCGTAGCACTTCTGTCGGCTCTGAGCCGTGAGAAGACGCTTCCGTATCAAGTCCACCTTCTCAGAGGTGTCCCTGACCAAATCCGAACCCAGAGAAAATCTCTTTCCCACCTTCGTCCAACAAACTGGAGAACGTCATGACTTCCCATATAATGCCTTATAGGGTGTCATCTGTATGCTCGCCTGGTAACTGTTATTGTATTTGAACTCCACCAAGGATAAGTGATCTTCCCAGCTACCCTTGAGATCTAGGACGCATGCTCGTAGCATGTCCTCTAAAGTCTGGATAGTCTTCTTAGACTGATTGTCAATCTAGGGATAAAAACCAGTGCTCATCATTAACTATGTCCCCATGGCTCGCTGAAAACTCTCCCAAAAATGAGCCGTAAACTTGGGATCCCGGTCCGATACAATAGATACGAGCATTCCATGAAACTGGACAATCTCCCATATATACAACCTACATAATTCCTCCAATGTGAAGGTCATCCACATCGCTAAAAAGTTTGCCAACTTGGTAAGCTGGTCCACTACCACCCACACCGCATCATGACCCCATGATATCCGTGACAAGTGAGTCACAAAATCCATCATAACATGTTCTCACTTCCACTCAGCTATCTCCAAAGGCTGGAGTAATCCCACTGGTCTCTGCTGCTTAACCTTAACTTGCTGACACGTGAGACATCGACTAACAAAATTTCTAACATCTTTCTTCATCCCGCTCCAATAATATTGGCAATAAAGATCATGGTACATCTTCGTGCCACCTGGATGCACAGTAAAATGGGAACAATGAAACTCTCTAAGAATCTCTTCTCTGAGCTCCACTGACTGGGAAACCACAATTCTTCCCCTAAATCGAAGACTACCATCCGAGTCAATGGCCTAGCCCTCGTCATCTGTACCTAACCGTACTCGGTCCCTGATGGATGATAACTCTACATCTAGTCTCTGGGACTCAATCACGCTGCTCAGTAGAGAAAATGTAGCCACCAAGCTCCCCAAAGTACCCTGAGTCTAATCTCTATAGTGTAGCCTGAACTGTCCCACAGTCTCGAGCATCTGCCACTCCCGGGAAGCTACACTAGCCAAAACCCCCCGTGACTTTCGGCTAAGTGCATCAGCCATCACGTTTGCCTTACCAGGATGGTAATGCAAAGTGAAGTCATAGTCCTCTAAATACTCCATCCACCGGCGTTGCCTCATGTTGAGGTCCCGCTGTGTGAAAATATACTTCAGACTCTTGTAGGGACAGAGTCGTGGGTATCAAGGCCAAGGGCAAGGTCAATCCTCCTAAGGCAAGAGAAGCCCGGGGACTACATATCAGGTGGGTCAAAGGACATGCTTCCAATGCCACCAACCGGATCATATAAAGCAGGATACCCACAGAGGCAGGGAACCGAGAGTTATTGGACGTCTCAGTCCCAGTCATCGATGGGGCAGCTACAGACACACTACATTTCTCCCTAACCCACCATGGGCCAGGGAAGTTAGTACCAGTTCCAGGGTGCTACTCAGGCCCCTACTACTTCACGTATGGGGACTCCGCAAGCAGGCCAGGGCATGGGTCTGGGTTGAGGTCGAGGCTAGGGCTCACAAGCTGGGACTTTGGGAACCTAGGGGCGTGTCTACGCCATGGTGCCACAGACTGAGTCGGTAGATCCGTTGGTGATATAGGGTACCTTCCTACTCTCTCACTTATGGGCTAGAGTGTTATTTGATTCTGGTGCATTGCATTCTTTTATTGCTATATCATGTGTGAAAGACTTGGGCTTAGAGGTTGAGACCTTGGAAAAGCCACTACATGTGAGTTATCCCCTAGGAGCTAGGGTAAGAGTTGCTCAAATACGTCGGGATTATGAGTTAGAGATCTCGGGGGTCTTACTCACCGTGGACCTTAGGGTCATGGACATGTCAGAGTTTGATGTAATCCTTGGAATGGATTGGTTGGCGGCACATCGGGTCGTCATTGATTGTGATCAAAAGCGGGTAACTGCCTATACACTGGACGATGTTTGTTTTAAATTTCAGGGGGAAAAATACTATGCCTTACTCCAAGCCGTCTATGATTCTCGATGGCATGGACAGTTGATGGGTTGGCTTGCGAGCCTTATCTTAGAGGATGAAGTGAGACAATAGTTGGGTCTATCTCGAGTTGTGTGCGAGTATGATGACGTCTTTTCGGATGAATTATCGGGATTACATTCACATAGGGATGTAGACTTCAAGATTGAGTTACATCCTAGTACAGTTGTAAGAACTCAAGGTACAGTTACAGGAGTTGTTGGACAAGGGGTTTATTAGACCGAGCACTTCACCTTGGGGTGCTCCAGTATTGTTTGCCAAGAAGAAAGATCTGACCCTTTGATTGTGTTTAGATTATCAACAGTTAAATCAGGTCACCATCAAGAATAGGTACCCTTTGTCGAGGATTGACGATCTGTTTGATCAGTTGAGGGGAACGCAGGTCTACTCCAAGATAGATCTCCGCATGGGCTACCATCAATTGAGGATCATGGAGGTTGATATCCCTAAGACTGCGTTTCAGATGCGGTGTGGGCATTTCGAGTTTACAGTTATGCCTTTTGGATTGACGAATGCTCTAGAGGCATTCATGGATCTCATGCATAGGGTGTTCCAACCCTACCTAGATCAGTTTGTTGTAGTCTTTGTTGACGACATCTTGATCTACTCCAAGTCTAAGGAGGAGCATGAGGGTCACTTGAGAATTATTCTCCAGACCTTGAGAGATCATCAATTGTATGCCAAGCTCAGCAAATGTAAGTTTTGGCTTATGGAAGTGAAATTTTTGGGATACATGGTGTCTGTTTTGGGTGTATCCGTGGGCCCGGAGAAGGTTGAGGTAGTCATTAATTGGGAGAGACCGAAGTCAGTCTTTAAGATACGTAATTTCTTTGGATTAGCGGGGTACTGCAGGAGGTTCATCGAGGACTTCTCCCGACTAGCTACACCTATGACGAGATTGACTCGGAAGGAAGTCAAACTTGAGTGGAAGGATTCTTGTGAGAAGGTATTGCAAGAGTTGAAGAGGAGGCTTACTTCAGCTCCTATTTTGATTGTTCTAGAAAGAGGATAGATGTACACTGTGTACTGTGATGCCTCCAAGGATGGACTCGATTGTGTTTTGATGCAGTCCGGGAGGGTGGTGGCTTATGGTTCCCGGCAACTAGAGAATCATGAGAGGAATTATCCCACACATAACATGGAGTTGGCGGCTGCTGTCTTTGCCTTGAAGACTTGGCGCCACTACTTATACGGGGGAACAGTTTGAGGTATTTTCGGACCACAAAATTATGAAGTATAGTTTTACACAACGGGACCTCAACATGAGGAAACGCCGGTGGATGGAATACTTGGAAGACTACAATTTCACTTTGCACTATCATCCTGGTAAGGCAAATGTGGTGCTTGATGCACTCAACCGAAAGTCAAGGGGAGTCTCGGCTAGTGTGGCTTCTCGGGAATGGGAGATGCTTGAGACTGTAGGACAGTTCGGACTACATTATAGGGGTCAAACTCAGGGCATTTTAGGGAGCTTGGTGGCTACACCTTCCCTATTGAACAAGGTGATTGAGTCCCAGAGTCAGGATACAGAGTTATTATCCATCAGGGACCGAGTGCAGACAAGTACCGGTGACAAGGGTTGGGCCATTCACTTAGATGACAGCCTTTGGTACAGGGGGAGGGTTGTGTTTCCCCAATTAGTGGATTTGAGAGAGGAGATCCTTAAGGAATTCCACTACTCCCAATTTGCAGTGCATCCAGGTGGCACAAAGATGTACCATGATCTTCGTTGCTAATATTATTGGAGTGGGATGAAGAGGCAGGTTGGTGACTTTGTTAGTAGATGCCTCACGTGTCAGCAAGTTAAGGCTGAGCACCAGAGACCAGTGTGGTTGCTCCAGCCTTTGTAGGTAGCGGAGTGGAAGTGGGAGCATATCACCATGAACTTTGTGACCTACTTGCCACGGACACTTCAGGAACATGACGCGGTGTGGGTGATAGTGGACTGACTTACGAAATTGGCACATTTTTTGGCGGTGCAGATAACCTTTCAACTAGAGGAATTCTACAGATTGTACATACGGGAGATTGTCAGGTTGCATGGGGTGCCCGTATTTATAGTATCGGATCGGGATCCTAAGTTCACCGCCCACTTTTGGAAGAGCTTCCAACGGGCTATAGGGACCCAATTGACGTTGAGTATAACATTTCATCCCCAGACGGACGGTCAGTTAGAGGGGACCATCCAGATATTAGAGGATATACTGCGAGTATGTGTTCTAGATCTCAAGGGTAGCTGGGAAGATCACTTACCCTTAGTGGAATTTGCCTACAATAATAGTGTTATCAGACGAGCATACAGATGACACCCTATGAGACACTTTATGGGAGGCCTTACCGTTCTCCGGTCTGTTAGATGGAGGTGGGAGAGAGACCCTCTACGGGTCTGAATTTGATTAGAGACACCTCGAAGAAGGTGGACTTAATACAGAAGCGTCTTCTTACGGTTCAGAGCCGGCAAAAGAGCTATGCTGACAGACAGCGGTGACCTCTGGAGTTTGAGGTAGGAGATTATGTCTTCTTGAAAGTGACGCTTAAAAGAGGAGTGGTCAGGTTTGGTAGGCAGGGAAAGCTATCACTGAGGTATATCGGGCCCTTTGAGGTACTTGAGAGGGTTGGTATAGTGGCTTACCGGTTGGCGTTACCGCCAAATCTATCGGGTGTTCATGCAGTGTTCCATATCTCTATGCTCTGAAAATACACCCTGGATTTGACTCAGGTGGTGGATTGGGGAGAGCTTGTTGTTGATGCTGATGGGACCTTTGAGGAGGGACCGATGTGTATCATGGATAGCCGAAAGCAGGTTTTGCGAGGCAAGACCGTGAGTTTAGTGAAGGTGCTGTAGCAGCACCGAGGCATGGAGAAGGCAACATGAGAGTGTGAGGACACTATACGTATCAACTATCTGTTCTTATTCGAGAATGGAGGTACAAGTTTTATAATTTTAAACATAATGCTATTGTTGCATATAAATGCGGTTAAGTGTGTATGTGTGTGCGTGTAAATTTTGGGGACGAAATTATTTTAAGGAGGGAAGAATGTAAAACCTGATAAATTTAAAATTTTTATAAAAAGGGCAAAACAATAATTTACGGCTACAATACGGGTTGAAACTTAAATTTTTCTAGATCTCAGATGACAAAACGGACCTCACCGTTGGATTCGTCTCGCGAAATCTAATTACTCTGTCAAATTTCATCAAATTCTGAGATAGTCAAATTTTTTATGTTTTACGAGGCAGTCGAGTCTCGGGTGACCAAAAAATGGAATTTTTGATAAACTTTCAAAAGTTGAAATATTATTCAAGGTAATTTAAAAATAAAAATATTTTGAATTTAAACCGGGACGAAATTAAATCGTTTCGGGGCGAAAATGGACCCGAAAAACATAGTGTTGTGGGGCACGTTGTGGGCCAAGCATTGAGAAATATAAATAGGGGAAAAATCTGAATTTCTCCCCACACACACACTTGGAATTCAGATAGGTGTTCGGATATTTATATCACTTGCCTATGGATTGTAATTGATTGATTTGTTGAATTGGGTATGGGAAATTGACCTAATTTAAATTAAATTCCTAGCTTGGAATTGGTATATGGTAATTACTTGTGTAATTCTATGGAACTGGATATTATGTAGGCATGCTATGTGCTTAAATTATGCCTTGTGAATTATTATTGGAACTGAGATGTTGGTATATGTTCATTGATATATTGACATTGTGATGAAATTAGTGATAAATTGCATGATATATGTATACATGTGGTTAAAGTTACTCATATGACATTCATTGCATGTGGGCATGACATTGAGATAGCAATGGTGCATTACATTGCATATGCACGAAGACATCGCATTTTATAGGCGTGGGTGCATGGTTGGCATCAAACACCATGTAGATGGATGATGGGTGGGCTCGGAAAAGTTGGATTAAATATCTGGCTGAATTGCATGGTTGCATGAAAAAGAATTGGGTCGGGGTTAGCAAGAAGGGCTAGACTATCCCTCGGGTGAGAGGTCCGGTGTTCGGATACATACTTTCGTTGGTATAAGAGCCCATATCGTTTGTGGGTGATCGTTGGTGTAAGTCCATAAATATTCACCCCAAGAAGGACCCGGAGGTTTTAAGTAGTCATTGGGCATGTAACATCAATGACAGGGTCGTGGAGAGGCCAGTTTTGACACTTATGGCATAGTATGGGGGAAGGCAAATGGTCGGAGATAGAAAAGCTCGGGCTTATACACATAGGCTTTGCATATGTTGTGGAGCCGAGAAGGGCTCGGGTAAATTGCATGAATGAGTATCATCTCAATTCATGACCTGGTACGTTAGATTCCAACCTTGACTTGCTTAAGTGTTGGTTGGAATGATTGTTGTTGTTAAATGTTGCATGTAAACATTGCATATGCACTTAGGTTAGGGAGTAGCCCCTGTAGGAAATACTCTACTAGGCGTTGGATCACCCTATACGGGAAATATTTTAGGTGCGGGGTTTGTGCCGGTGGAGGACTCACATTCGGGGCCTCAACGATGAAGAAAAGTCGGTTGTTAGCAAGTTTTTGTAAAACTTATGTAAACTTCCATTTTGAGCATGTAATTGGGTAAATGGGCTTGTAATCATATGAAATTAATTGTAATAAAACTGGCATGTATCAAGTCTTATGTGAAAAAACAATACTTTACATGTTTGAGATGTTTGTGGAAAGGTTTGGAATGAATTGGCAATGAAAAATGAGTGAAACAGAAAATTCTGAGTAAAACCTTCTGGAAGGTCTAGACAAAACCTTCTGGAAGGTTTGGACAGACAAGGAAAATTGTCGAACAGTGGGTGAAACCTTCTGGAAGGTTGATTCTAACCTTCCAAAAGGTCTTCATATTCTTCACAAAATAAGGAAACCAGTGTGCAACTTCTTCTGGAAGGTTTGAACACACCTTCTAGAAGGTTGACACATCTTTCTTTAAGATAGGATTCCAGTAAGTAAAATCTTCTGGATGGTTGGGAAAACCTTCCGGAAGGTTTATGAAGACCTACCGGAAGGTCGATGAAAAATTTCTGAAGGAATGTTGCCAGTAAGTAAAACCTTCCGGAAGATTTTCCAAAAATTTGAAAATTTAAGAATGCATTGCCATGCTTTTGGTCTATGTGTTCTTTGGTTCTAATGATACAAATGGACCTTAAATGAGATACATTGGGATATATGGAACCTCGATGGGACTAAATGATTAAAGGAACATGGGTCACATGTGTGAATTATAATCCTGGACAAAGGGATGTTGTTGACGTGATGTCGGAATGGGCAACAATCACAGGTAATTTCTCGGGTTAATGGGTGATCAAGGGGATAACAAAGGACCCCCGGATTTTGGGGCGTCACATCAAATACTAATTGACATGCATTATTCCATTCAAATAAAGCATCCTGACATAAAAGATTACATATAGGTCTACATATTGAACTAAAATTTTTTATGAATCTTCTGTAGAATCTTGCATGACCTAGAAACGAGTGAATATCCTTTACTGTTTTGGTGATGGAAGATTAGCTATCAAATCAATTTTAGATTTATCAACTTCGCTTCCTTTTTCAGACACTACATGTCCTAAAACAATATCATGTGTAACCATAAAATGTCACTTTCTCCAATTTAAGACAAGGTTTGTTTCTTCACATTGAATGAGCACTTTTTCAAGATTTTTTAAACTTAAATGGAATGAATCACCATACTTTGAAAAATCGTCCATGAAAATTTTTAGTCATCGTTCTTCCATATCACTGAATATACTTAGCATGCAATACTAAAAGGTAGTTGGAGCATTACATAGTCCAAAAGACATTCTTTTATATGAAAAAGTACTGAAAGGACATGTAAATGTAGTTTTTTCTTGATCATCTATTGCAATTTCAATCTAATTATAATTAGAATATCCATCTGAAAAATAGTGATATGCATGACCAACTATTTTTTCTAGTACTTGATCTAGAAAAGGTAATGGAAAGTGATCCTTTAGGGTGAGAGAATTTAGCTTACGATAGTCAATACATACACGCCAACCTGTGACTGTACGTATTGGAATTAATTCATTTTCTTTATTTTGTATTACAGTGATACCAGACTTCTTAGGGACTACTTGTGTAGGACTAACCTATTTACTATCAGATATAGGATGTATAATATTAGCATTTAATAGTTTAAGTACTTCATTGTGAACTACCTCTTTCAGATATGGATTTAATCTTCTTTACATTTGACGAGATGGTTTAGCATTTTCTTCTAAATATATACAATGAGTACACAGAAGTGGGCTTATACCTTTTATATTTGTTATTTTCCATACAAGAACACTTTGATGTTTTTTCAATTTTTGTTAATTCTTCTTCTTGACTTTCAGATAAATTTGATGATATGTTACGGGATGAATTTCATTTTTTTCTAAGAAAACATATTTCAGATTGGTTGGAAGTAGTTTTAAATCTGGTTTAAAGATTTTGACATTGAACTCTATAGATTTAGACAACATATTTTCACATTTTGAGTTCTTTATCTTTTTAGACTCATTATCCAATATAGATTCTAATGAATATAAATCTTTTTCAGAAAAACCATTTCAAAAAACCTTTGAGTCAACTATTCAACACAATTTATTTTATACACTTCATCTTCTTCTCTAGGTTGTTTTGCACTGTTAAAAACATTTAATTCCAAAGTCATGTTTCCAAATGAAAATTTCATGATTCCATTTCTATAATTAATCAACGCATTTGATGTAGCTAGAAATGGTCGACCCAAAATAATAGGTATGTATGCAGATGCATGAAAAATTGGTTGCGTATCTATCACAATAAAATCTGTTGGAAAATAGAATTGATCAACTTGGATGATAACATCTTCCACAATCCCTCGTAGAGTTTTTATTGATCGGTCTACTAATTTTAGTGTAACACTAGTATGTTTTAGCTCATTTAGTCCTAATTGTGTAAACACCGAATATGACATTAAATTACAACTAGCTCCAAGGTCTAATAGAGCTTGTTAAATTCGAAAAATTCCAATGATGCATGAAACTGTAGGACTACCTGGATCTTTGTATTTAAGAACAGTGCTATGTTGTATTATAGTACTAACTTTTTCAGTTAGAAATGCTTTCTTTGGTACATTAGTTTTTCTTTTTATTATGCAAAGGTCTTTTAAAAATTTAGCATAAGCTGGAACTCGTTTAATTGCATCTAACAAATGACTGTTAATCTTAACCTGTTTAAACTGCTAAAAAAATTTCAAATTGATCTTTTTCAGATGTAGGTTTCTTGATCCTTTGAGGAAAAGGTAAAGAAATAGGACATGGTTGATCTTCCTTATTCTGTATTTCTGGTTGTTTTTTAATTGAAGGTTCAGGTTCAATTGGTTCATTTACAGGAATTGACTTATGCATTTTTTTGGGAATTTTAGGTTTAATATTCTTGTCAATCACCTCACCACTTCTTAGTGTTGTGATTGCTTGTACTTGATTTGGAGAAGGTTCAGAGAATACATAATTAGCTTGACTTTGACTTTGCAGAGGTTTAGGCTGAGATGAGAATTTTCCTTTTTCTAACATACTGAGGAATTGAGTCAACTTAGCTAGATAACTCTTGATATCTTCAATACTCTGAGAAGTTTGGGCTTTAAAATCATTAAAAGCTTGAGTTGATTGAGTGTTAAAACTCATTTGACTTTGAATAATTGATTCATAGTATCTTCCAGAGTTCTTCTTTGTGGAGGTTGATATGGTGGATATTGTTGTTGATTTTGTGACTGTGGTGGACTTTGTGTTTGATTTGTAGGTTGTGTATTTGTCTAACTAAAATTTGGATGATTCTTCTATCCTGGATTGTAAGTTTTAGAATATGGGTTCAAATAAGGCTTATTATCAGTTGGAATTGCATTAGATTGTTCAATCAAAACTTCTTTGAATGCAGGTATAGTTGGACAATCTGCTACAAGATGTCCTGACAACGCACAAATTTTACATATTTGATCAGTAGTAGACACAACCGATACTTGTTTTATTTTTTTCATTTCTAAGGTTTCTAGTTTTTGGGATAAATTAGCCATTTTAACTCTTAAATCATTATCTTCTTTTAACACATATTTTCCTCTTTCAGATGTAGATGACTTAGTTTCCACTATATTTGAAGATGTCAAGTCCCACATTTGGGAACTTTCAGAAATAGTATAAAAAATTTGGAATGCTTCTTCACGATTTTTACTCATGAATTCCCCTGAGCCATCATTTTAACGAATTGACGCATTGCAGAAGGAAGAGCATCATAAAAAAAAACAACTAAAGTCCAGTTTTCAAATGCATGATGTGGACAATATTGAAGAAGATTTTTAAATCTTTCCCAACACTGATAAAAATTTCACATTCTTTTACATAAAAATTCATTATTTGACGTCTTAGGGTATTAGTACGATGCACCGGGAAATTTTTTTTTAAAGAACTCAGCTTGCAAAACTTGCCAATTTGTGATAGAATTAGCTCTTAAAGAGTTAAGCCAATGTTTTGCTTTATCTTTCAAAGAAAAAGAAAAAAGTTTTAATCTAACCATTTTCATAATTATCTTGCAACGCTCCATAGACTTCTTCAAATTATTTCATATGCACATAAGGATTTTCAGTTTCCAAAACATGAAACTGTGGTAATAATTGTATTGTTCCTGGCTTAATATTAAGATTTGGTGCATCTGTTGGAAAAACAAACCATGACGAGACATTAGTTCGTGTAGGATGTAAATATTCTCTTAATGGTCGAACATTTTGAACTACTTCTTGTTCTCTAGGTGTTCTTCCCTAGGCACGTTTCTAGCCATACTTAATTCAAATGATTCTTGTGTAGATGAAGATGAAGACGAATGAGATGACTGATTAACAGAACCTACTGATGAATAAACAGACATAAACTATTAAAGAAAACACAATTAGTATGTACATATAATACAAATAAACAAATTTCTTATTTTATTTAATTTCCAATTACCGAAACTCCCCGGCAACGGCGCCAAAAACTTGATTCAACCTATTTCATGATCTGATTAATATTATACATCTAAGTATAAGTGGTCAAATTTTAGTTTTCTCAGTTTAAGTCCAAGATTGATCCCACGAAGAGTTTTAATAATTAGGAAATAAAATGAAAATAGTGAAATTGTTGTTTAAACTAAGACAGAATGAGATAGCTTATGATGTGAGTTAAGATTGATAACTAGTCTAATTAAATGTATGTTTGCAGATAGATTGTTAAAAGATAATAATGTAAAAACTACCCTTCAGTTTAATGATCCCATATGCGTTATACTGGTCAAATGCTGGAAATGCTACCTTACAGCAATTAACTTCCATATTACTGGAAAGTCAACCAGTAGGTTTGATGTATAAACCATCACACAACAATTTCTTAGGTTAGCTGGTGGTATTCGTGATAATTGATTAATCCAAGTAAACCAGAAGGACAAGCCATTTTATGAGGAATACTTGAATTACTCAATTGACCCCATGATAGTAAGTGTGTACATAATAAACCATAACACAACAACTTCTTAGGTTAGCTGGTGGTATTCGTGACAATTGATTAATCCAAGTAAACCAGAAGGACAAACCATTCATGAAGAATACTTGAATTACTGAATTGACCCCATGATAGTAAGTGTGTACATAATAAACCATAACACAACAACTTCTTAGGTTAGCTGGTGGTATTAAATCATAACACAACAATTTCTTAGGTTAGCTGGTTATAGATGTGCCAATTGACTAATCTGAGTAAACTAGAAGGACAAGCCATTCATGAGGAATATTTGAATTACTCAATAAGTCATCTTTGATATATGTACCAAATAAAACACCCTCAGTGCCTTTGGTGGTCAAGCCATACCGGTGTGGAACACCATAGATATTCAAGTGGCAATATTATTATGTATACCAGTTAAACGATCTTAGTAATCCAGAAGGACAGGTCATTCATGAGGAATACTTAGGTCATTAATCTAATAGTTATATATATAAGTTAAACAACCTTAATAACCTAGAAGGACAAGCCATTCATGAGGATCATTTAGATTTTGTACCATGCAATAGTAGAACATCCTCAGTGCTTCGGTGGAGGTCAAGCCATACTGAGGATCACCGTAGATATTTAACAGGCAAATTGATGATTCACTGATGACATAATTTCAGGCGCAACACCGAAATTACGTACATAACTGTATCATGCATGAAGTGTATAATATATATATATGAATAAAACATCAGCATTTCTAGAAGTTAACAAATATTATACATATGTTTACCTCTCACTAGAGGATATAAGTAACAACTCACACCCCATTACTACGGACAAGCAAGGAGTGTGGGTAGTTTTCACTATAACAGTAACTATACTACAAACCTGGATACTTCTTTCACAAGGAATAACTGAAACAAAACCACCTTTCTTATCAATTAAGAAACAAAGGTGGTGGCAGTTCAACTATTCGAATAGAAAGATAACACAGAAATGTAGAAATACAAAGTGTCGATTTGTGAGTATGACGGACCAGATTGGATAGTGATTCCTCTTTCTCTCTTTCTTTTTCTTTTTCTTTTTCTCTTTCTTTTTCTCTTTTCTCTCTTGTTGGATTTCTCTCAGGAGCTCCTTTATGCCCGACCAAGTGATGAAGGAGGGATGCATGGCCTTTATATAGAAAAGGATGAAGCAGGAGGTGTCAAATGGAGGTGAACCGTCATAGACCACTGTCCGGACGCCCCTCCACCTTCCAGACAGTAGAGTCTTGCTGTATTTTGGATGCTAATCTTCTTTGCTTTGCTGGCTTTTCCTTGTGTAAATTACACTTTGATCCCTTGATCTTTCAAGCTTCGATACATTGTTCCTTGTTTTTTTCGTCAATTCCGCATTAAACCCTGAAATTTCAGACATAACTCACTTAAAACCCTAATTTACACACAAACCCTAATTGACAGTTTTTAGTTATTTTATCTTACCAATTTGACTTATTTGGTGATTCTACTTTATATACTAATTAGGGTTGATCAATAAGTGACTCAGAGTCACCAATGTATTCGTTGTCTTTAGGAGTAGGAAATGAGCTGTCTTGGTGAGTCTATCCTTAATCACCCATGTTGTATTGTGTCCCTTAATTGTCCTTGGTAACCCTGACACAAAGTTCATTGCAATATGATCCCACTTCCACTAGGAAAGTGGTAAAGATTGTAGCATTTCCCCTGGTCTCTAGTATTCAATCTTTACTTGCTGACAAACCCCACACTTGGCTATAAACTTAGCTATGTCCTGCTTCATCCCCTCCAACCACTACAGGTGTCTCATATCCCGATACATTTTGGTACTACCCTAATGGGTGGTAAACCTAGAGCGATGGCTCTACTCCATCACATCCTCCTTTAATTGAGTATGATCTGGTATAAATAATCTCTTCTGAAATCCAGTCGTTGTGACTCTACAATCCTTTTCCGAAGAATAGGTTGAATCACTAGATTAAAAAAACACGGTCGCTCTCCCTGCTGGTCCACCAACATATCAACGCTTCTACCATCTTTGACCTACATAATGCCAAACAATTCACGACACCTTGAGACTTCCTGCTGAGAGCATCCGCTACCACATTTGCCTTTCTTGGATGATAATTCAAGGTAAATTCATAATCTTCCAAATACTCGATCCATCATTTTTGTTAAAGATTGAGGTCTGTCTGGGTGAAGATATATTTTAGGCTCCTGTGATTTGAGTAAACCTAAAACTTCTCTCCATATAAATAGCACCTCCACAACTTGAGAGCAAACACTACAACTGCAAGCTCTAAGTTGTGAGTGCGATAATTCTGCTCATGAATCATCAATTATCTCAATGCATAGACCACTACTTTCCTATCTTGTATCAACATGTAGCCCAGACCCCATAGAGAAGCATCAGTGTACACATTGCAACCCTCACCACTGTTCAGAACAATTAGTACCGGTGCAGTGGTTTACTTCTCCTTTAATGTACCCAAAGCTTGTTCACAGTCTTTGTTCCACACAAAATTTTCCCTTTTCTTTGTGAGACGGGTCATCGACATGGCCAACTGAGAAAACACTTCCACAAGCCTCCTATAATAACCAGCTAGGCCCAAAAAACTCTGAATCTCTGTCACATTCTGAGGTCATTCCCATTTCATCACTGCCTTAATTTTAGCAAGATAAGCAACTACTCCCTCTTCGACACCACGTGTCCAAGGAATTCAACCTCTCTAATCCATAATACTTTTATAATTTCACTCACTCAATTTCTCCAAAACTCTCATCTATTCATATAATAACCATTTTATAATAATATTTTTATCCTTTCTTCATCAAAACTCAACACAATACATAATAATCTATTATAAATAAAAGTAAATACATGGGGTCTTACAATCCACCCCCTAAAATAAAGTTTTTTCCTCAAAACTAACCTGAAGAAGTGAACAAGTGGGGATATTGTGCTCGAATCTCCACTTCTGGCTCCCATGTAGCTTCCTCCACTCTATGATGTTGCCAAAGAACTCTCACTAATGAGATGATCTTGTTACAAAACACCTTTTCCCTGGTATCCAGAATCCTCATTTGTTGTTTTTCATAAGTCACCCCCTCTGGAATTTGAATTCCTTCCAAATCTAACACATGAGATGTTTCAGATTCACAATTTCGTGGATCGACACATGAAACTTATCATGTACCCTAGATAGCTGAGCTGGTAGTTTAAGTTGATATGCCATATTTTCAACAACTTGAATCACTTCAAAGGGTTTCGTATACCCTTCTTGACAAATCGCATTACACCTTTTTGCAGTAACGCTTTCAAGAACACATAATCACCCTCCTTAAACTCCAAGGGCCTCATTCTTCAATCTACATAGCTTTTCTACTGGGTTTGAGGTGTACGCGAACTTTTCTGGATCAATTGAATTTTATCGTGGTCTCCCTTATATTCTTCGATCAAAACAAACTACTTTCCATGGCTTCCACCCAACTCATTGGTGATCTACAAAGCCACCTGTACAGTGCTTCGTATGGAGCCATTCCAATACTAGCTTGGAAGCTATTATTATAAGAAAACTCTTGTAATGGAAAATACTCACTCAAACTCCCCTTGAAGTCCAAAGCACATTCCCTTTGCCTATCTTGCACAATCTGAATCACCGTTTCAGATTGCCATAAGTAAGGGATGAAAAGTAGTGCTAAAATAAAAATCTATTCCCAAGACTTTTCACAAAATTTGCAAAAACTTGGCCACAAATCTACAATCTTAAGTTGACACAATAGAGAAAGTTATCCCATAAAGCTTCACTATATCCAAAATGTATAATTGACTTAATGTTACAAGTGTATTCGTTGGCTTCATAGGTAAGAAAATAGCAGTCTTGAGAAATCTATCCATAATTACCCATATAAAATTATGTCCTTTAGTGGTCCTAGTTATTCTAGACATGAAATCTATCATGATATAATCCCACTTCCACTCAAGAATAGGCAAAGGTTTTAGTAATATTCTCAGTTACTAATGTTCTACCTTCACTTGTTGGCAAACAACACAATTAGCCACAAATTCAGCTACATATCTCTTTATTCCTTTCCACCAGTACTGTCATTTCATAGCCCTATAGATGTTGGTACTACCCAAAATATGAATAACAAATTTAGAACACTGACTTTCTTCTAGAACATCTTCTTTTAATTGAATATCATCTAGTTTGCACAACCTCCCTTTATAATGTAACTCACTATTATGTAAGGATCATTCCCCTATTGTTTCACCTTTCTCCAATCAATTCCAAATTGCCTCCAATTGTTGATCTAATCATTGTAATTCTACAACCCCTTGTTAGAGAACGAGTTGATCCACTAGATTAAAGTGCATGGTCAGTCTTCATTCTTCCTACCAAAAGGTCAAATTCTTCCAAGGCTTCAATCATCTTCCACTTAATCACTGCCATGAGATTCATTGCACCTCGAGACTTTCTACCAAGTGCATTTGGAACCACATTAATCTTCCCTGGATATAGTTCATGGTAAAATCAAAATCCTCCAAGTATTCAGGTTTATTCAGATCATAAGAGCCTTAAGAATATCTTTACTCATAAAGACTTAAATCTTTGGCAAAGGCATTGGATAATGCTAAGAAATCATCACTCATCTTGTCCTTGATGAAATCAAAAAAGTACTTATCTTGAAATACCTGGTCAAAGTCCTTCCATATCATCTCATTCACATGCCATATTCTCTTCACTAAGTCCCATTAGTGGTCTGTCTCACCCTCCAACAAATAAGTAGCCTAACTTACCCGAAGATCCTCAATAATCCCCATGATGTCGTACATCTTCCTTTCCCTTTGGATCCACTTGTCGGGATCCATTGGGTTAAAGCTCCATTGAAAGGTAAACAGGTCTTGCCTCAAGAACTCCCCAGTAACCATCATCCTCCGGTTCTCATTGCCATTCATTTTCTCTTGAGCTAATGGCTGAACAACCCCATTGTGGTTGTTGTTATTCCTGGTTTGGTGCTGCACCAGGGTGCTCAGCTCCTGCAAGCACTGATAGATGGCACTCATGTATCTTGGGGTGGTGGTGGTGGGTTTCTTGCTGGCTAGGTTGTCATCCATGAGTTCTCCTACCATCCATTCTACCAACAAATTATAGTTCACTTCCATTTTTACTAATATTAACACCAACTCACACTTACCTTATAACTACAGAATTCTCAAAAGATTCAAGCCTAAAATTTCTTCCAACCTATACTTAATCCTTCCATTGGCTAACCCATAACCTACATCTCTTATGTAAAACCTAATAACATCGTTCTAATACCAACTTTGTCATGCTCCAATTTCACATAAAAATGTGAACTAACTAATAAACATAAAAAACATGAAAGCATAATTAAAATACCATTAATTAAATCAAACATCAATAACCAACATCCTCTAACTAACAATCCTAAAAGAAACATAAAATAACCATTAAAGGTTACATCCTAAAATCTTAAATAAAAACAAATACCTCTCCCTAACTAGAAAGCACTCATAAATACTGTTTCTTTAAACAAACAATAAGCCTAAACTGGAAACAACTCCCTAAACCTCTAAAGTTGGATCCACTTCTTGATCTGCTTCAAAATCCTACTTCACATGCTCATATAGGATTGTATCCTCATAAATACCAAAATATAAAAAATTTAAGAGGAATGGGTGAACACAACTAGCTTAGTAGGAAACGTATATACTGACACATCTTTATTTAACAAAATCTTCCCAAGAGCCTCGATCCATGTGAGCAAATAGTGCAAATTCTTGAAACCTTGAAAGGAACCATGCAATTCTACTGCGAGTGATAGGGAACCTGCAAACCCCTTGAGGTAAGAAACTAATGCAAGCCCTTTGCGATATAAGTTTGAGTGCAATCAACTTTCATCACACCTACCCATACTAGAGGTAATATCTATACTTTTCGATAAAATCTATGTATACCACAAATCATAGTCTCACATTCTCAAAATAGAAAAAACTTCAAGAAAACATGCAGAAAAAGCCAAGAAACATTATTATTCTTTTGAGAGGGGGAGAAACGAAGTGAATTTTCCCTCATGATTACGTGGACTGCACGACACTACCTAAATGGGGGAAGGGTGAATAGGATTTTCAATTTTAAGCACAATCGATTACAAATTAAAACCTAATCTACTAAAATTACGTCTTCTCACAATTATTGATCAATTAATTAGAGAGAATCCCTTTTAATCACTACAAACCCTTACACCATGGAGCTTGATGTTAATTAATATTCAATTAATTTACACAAACACTTAACCTCATGACAACATAAAAACCAGAACCCAATTGTAGCTATGGTTTATTTATATGTCAAGCAATGAAAACATCAATCATATTGTGCACATGTGTGCTAACAATCACAAGTGTATAAGTATAAGCAATAATGAAAATAAGTAATTTGTTGATGTAGAAAATCCTCCTCGGGAAAACTGTGAAGGACTTTGCTGGGTTCACTAAAATCTAATCCACTACCCCAAAGTCAACATACAAGGACTCGAGTTTTATATCTCCACCAATACGATGGTTAGATGCTCTCTTCCTTCAATATGTCTCTCTGTAGAAGTGCCTCTCCGATGTTATGTGTAGCTTTACTTGGATTCACATCTGCAAAGGATCCTCTTGGCCTCAAGCAATCATGGGCACACCAACAATCCCCTGTATGCACACACTAATGGGTGTGATTTATACCATTCAAGATCTTCACTCCAAGTTGTGAGGTTGGGTAGAATTTATAGCAGGTAACCTTGAGTCTTTGGGATCTAGGGTTGTGGTAGAAACTCTCTTCATAGAAGGTGAGGTTTTACTTTCAAAAGTCTTATAAAAGGCTTACCCTAGTTGAAGAAAAGACTAGGGTAATCTTGGTCAACAAGAAAACTCAGATTCACGAACAACCGCTCGATTGGTGGGAGGGCTGTCAAAGGGGCGGTGGTCACGGGAATGAAAATTGAATTTCAATCCTAGTCAAGGACAGCAAACTGCTCAAACGATCAATGAGACTACTTGAGCGAGGTATTTAGGGCATTCTCTTAAGTCTGTGTGCATACAGGGGATTGATACATATATAGATTAATCCATAGTTCAATTTTAACTCGAATTCTCTTAAGTCTATTGAACCAAGGGATCATCTTAGATATTTAGGGAATTGCCTTTGTTCTAAGCTCAAATGTGCAATCGAAGTGTGAATGATATAGCTTTGACATTTGATCTACCATAGAATAAGTTGAGATTTATAATGGGATCCACAAAATTAGCCAATTACAAACATCTATCTAACAATCTCCCCATTTGAAATTTTTGTGACAAAATACACAAGTAAAAAATTAAGATTATAACTCACAAACCATTGAACAAAGAAAATTATAAATCTAATCTTAGCACTCATGCATACATCCTAAATCTCTATCTTAATACAAAATCTTCATTCTAAGATATTTCTTTTACCAATCAAACCAAAACCTTGTGAAAAACATCATATGTTAGAGAATTAAATAACACAATCACAGGTCTGGTAAGCACCAAGTTAAGCAAAGGGCATATTTATGTATACATTATGAAAGTGCAAATATGTAAAATGTTAAAGAACTAATTTGCCCCATGTGCTTGAGATCCTATTGATATAGCAATGTCAAACATTTGAAGTTCCCTCCCTTACTTGGTGTTCACAAGTAAAATAACAAATGAAAATTAAAGTAAGCGTAAAATAGGTGACTTCATGCCAAGTTTGAAAATATACTCCCACTCAGTATGAGAACAAACTTCCCATTACTATGTTCGCATGCAACATACCTGCACTAGTCAAGAGTAAATCTCCCCAATTTCTTTCATAAGTACCTAAAATATTTTCCCTTTTTTGTCACAAACGTCAATCCAATGAAAAAATATGACAAGCACGGTATATAATCAAGTTACCCAACATATTCTTTCCTTATTTGCTATAAATACGACAACTAATGGACCCTCAAAAGTTACATTTTCATACCAAATGGAGGGGTTAATTATTCGTGATTCATGTTTAATTACGTAAAAATAAATTGATTTTAATTATATTAGGTAGATTAGGTTATAAACATTAATTACAAGGTTAAAGTGACTATTTATCAAAATTTGGAGGCAAAAGCATGTGCAGAAATGACCAAGCCATTATTCGGATGCCACTTGCACTTTCTGGACACTCCTTCAAGTCAAAGAAAATCAGACAAGGATCAGACAGGGAGTTGCCAAGCCATTTTGAGCCAAATGTCATTTTCAACCACTATCCATACGCCACTTCCACCATTTAGACGACTATCCAGAAAATGAAAGATAGTTTCCACTATCCAGACGCCAATGACACCATCTAGATGCCATTGATAGATAACCAAATCCCAATTTGGACTTTTCTATCTGGATTTTGTGCTCTCCTTGGCTACTCTTGAAGCTAAGGGCACACCTTTACAAGAGGAATTATCCCTCCAAATTAGCCCTCTCTCTCTCTCTCTCTTGTATTAATGTCATTTCTATCTATAGTTTCTTTGTATTAGAGAGACTTCTCTATTCTTTTCTTCTACTCATCTTCTTGATTTGCTATATCAATGAAGAGTTAGTTGCCTTCTTTTACTCTTTAGTAAGGTGTGAAGGGTGTGTGAGTATTTACTTATTATTCCATTTATGAAACATCTCTTTATACTTTAATGCTTTATCTTTCCCTCTACTTTGGTTGATTGAATGACTTTACAAAGATTTCTACTTTGTATAAGTTGTTTGATTATTTATTAACAAGTTAGACCTTGGTATAAACAATACTTATGATTCCCTGCAATTATTGAAACTCGGTCTTTACTTTTTTATAGTCAATCATTAAAACATTATTTGTTGTTCACAGAGATATCATCCAGTTAACTTGCCATTGACGTGGGAGTTAACTGAGTCAAATAGTTGCATAGGGTTACAATAATACATAAAAGCATACTCGGATCCTTTACTAAAGAGTAGCTTTTCCATTTAAGAATCTTATATTTTGTTTAGAAAGCATCAATACCATCACAACTCCTCAAAATCAAAATTTTCTTACTTTTGTCTCTATTGATCTGAACTTCAAAACCCAACATTATTTCCTTGTAGATTCGGCACTCGACTTAATTGAATTATCACTACAACTAGACCACCTACACTTGGGTGTATAAATTTTGGATCAAATCAAGTTTTTGGCGCCGTTGTCGGGGAACTACGATATTTTGAAGTAAAAGTGAAGAGACTTTTATTCTTTTTTATATATTGTTATGTTTTACTTTTTCTGTTTTGAATTTTTTTAATGCCTGGTGAACCCCTCTTTTACAAGATTTGCCAAACAAATCAGTTGGGTTCGTGAATTAATTTGATCCTTCAAACCTTGATCAATCACAAACTCTTTTGATAATAGTATGACTACTAATCAGAGAGATGAGGAGGTAGTCCCTAATGTGCAAACTCTGAGGGATTATTTAATTCCTACATGAAATAGTGAGCCCTCTTGTGTTTCATTTCCTAAAAGTGCACCTAGCTTTAATTTGAAGCTTGGTACAGTGAAATTACTACCTCAATATGAAAATTCATACTTACATATGAAAGAATTCGAGGAATGTGGGACATTCTAAGATAATTTAGAATTGGCCCGGTTGAAACTTTTTCCTCTCTCTCTAAAGGATGAAGCTAAATAGTTGCTAAATTATTTAAAATCCAGTCTATACCAAGTTGTCAAGTTTTACAAACTATTTTTTTTAAAACATTTTCCCTCTACAATGCACTAATGCACTCAAATGACAAATTATGAATTTTTTTGTTAAAGAGGGAGAAACATTCTACAAATGTTGTAAGAGATTTAATGATCTTCTCCAAGCATGCCCCCACTGTGCATTTGAGAGTTAGACCTTAGTAGAGTCTTTATATGATGCTTCCCCACTCATTTACGCCAATTTATTGAGATGATGGCTCAAGGGAAATTCATGGAAAAAAGTCCAGATGACACTTTTTGATTTTTCATACTGTATCTGAGAGTTCCTAAAAATGGGATTCGGCCTTACCTACAACTGTAGATACTAGTCATTCCACTTCCCAAAGGGGCAGTACTTTTTGAAAGAGGATGATGACCTTAGAGCCAAGATGGCCACCTTGTCTCAAAAAATCAAAGCTCTAGGTAAATGAATTTGTTGTTGCACCTCCCGTAAAACAAGTGTGTGGGATTTGTGCTTTGTTGGGACACCCTACTGGGGAATCTCCAACCATACCTGAGCTTAAAGAGGTTTTATTGGAGTAATCTAGTACAATCTTCAATTTTAACAAGCCTTACTCCAAAATTTACTCTTAGATTACAACACAAGGTGGCGCAACCACCCGAATTTTAGTTAAAGGAACACACAATAACCCCTTGTCAATCAACAACTAGTGACTCACCAGACACCATAACTTGATCTTAATCACGCACACCCAAGTATAAGTAGTCAAGTTTTAATATATCTCAGTAAAGTCCAAGGTCGATTCCTTAGTAATTACGATTTTTTATTGTTAGGGTATTGAATTTATGGGATAATTTTTCCATTCTTTGGCTATCTATACATCTTAGTTGCAGTTGATTATGTGTCCAAATAGGTTAAAGCAGTTCCACGTCGGAATAATGATCAACGCATGGTGATTAAGTTTCTAAAAGAAAATATTTTGTCATGGTTTGGAATTCCTTGATCCATTGTAAGTTATGGGGGTGCTCATTTTTACAAATGGCCTTTTAAAAACTTAATAAAAAAATATTTGATTTCTCACAAGGTTGCAGACCCTTATCACCCACAAACTAGTGGAAAGATCTAACTGGTCAATCAAATAACTAAATTGATTTTTGAAAAAGTGTAAAATCTTTTGTTGTTTTGAGTTTTGGTGAGTTGTGTTCTTAAGGAAAATTAAATGAAAACAAGTGTTGGCTAACCCAAAAGGTTCATGCCAATGGGAATCCCAAATCAACTCGAAGCCTTCCTCCAATGGTGCGTAAATGAATGATTCATTCATGGGAAGTGAGGGATAAAATGGAAGTGAGGATCCAAGCATAACCCGTGACAATGCCTACGAGATATCAAAGACTCACACTCGGGTCCACACTCAACCCAGTCAAACTGAACCACCGTACACCAAGGGGAGGAAAGGGGATGAGTTGAAATGGTATACCCAAGAGGAGGTCTCCCTTGGATTAGCCAACTAAAACTCTAGCTACTCATGCAAAAAAGGAAAGACATGCATAATGTAAAGAGACATAATGAAGAAAAGGAACATGAAACTTAACTTAATACAAAAAATCTTAAACTATGAAGAAAAATATGCAATACCCATTTTAAAGCTAGGAAATGAAGAAAACTTGAAAGCAACAATGGTGGAAAGTAGAACATGTAACTAAACTTGCAATATACTTGAAATAAATGAGATTAAAGGGCAAGAGTTAAGGATTACAAGAAATTTAAAGCTTACTACAACTGAAATGGAAAGAAAAATGAAAAAACATAAATTTTTATCTACTATTCATCATCTTCTTCCTTGGAACTTTCTAAGCTTAGGTAGCCACACTTGAAATTCTTGTGGAATGATGTATATATGGTGAAAGAGCTTTGCATTTTTGTCCATAGGGGTCCTCTAGCTTGTGTGTGCAGACCTCTCATCAATGGGAGGTGAGTTAATGGCTTTTGACAAGCTAGGACAAGCCTAGCTTACACCCATCATGGCTGCCCCCTTCTCTCCCATCCTCCTTAATACCATTGCCTCCAAAGTCTTCAACTAGAGTGTAGGAGGCATGTAAATGTGTAAGGGAAGTCAGGGGGATAAGTGGGAGAATCAATGGTGTGACCCCCAAGAAAGTGGAGCATGGTTTGTAGGCGTTCTGGGCATTCTAGGCAGCATACCGGTACTGAGTACCGGTACGACGAACACCAGTAACTAAAGAGTACTGGTACTGCGTACCGGTATGCTCTGCTCTGGACCAATTTTTGTAGAATTGTCATAACTTTTGATCCAATCATCTGATTGAGCTGTAATTTTGATACGATATAGAGGAAATCTATATCTACGACTTTTATGTTTTAAACATCGTCATATTCAAAGTGGATCATGGTCAAAAAGGAGGAAAACGGAGGTAGTGCAACCAAACGGTGCGGGTGCTGGTGCCTCTGTTGCCAAGCACCGATACCTCCTTGATTTCTTTCACTTTTAAGCCACCAAATTCTCAAGTAATGTGTCCATATCTTCACCACACATCCACACATAGTTGCAACATTCTAAATTCCATGATTGTCGCTATAATTATCTGCAACATCAAAATTTCAACATTATTCATAATTTCGGCTAACTCTAAGTACTTAGATGCAAAGTTGAGTTAAAATGCATGTAATGATGCCTTTAAATATGCAATATTTTTTGCTCATCACATCCCCTAACTTAAGCTTTGCTAGTCCCTAGCAAACAAAATATAAAAATCAAGCAAACAAAATAAACATATACTAATTTCGCAATTGCAACAAGCCTTTAAACCCCTAGGTGATCCCTAATGGATGAGTTTTGGCAAGTGAAGGTTTTCAGTGAAGGTACCTACAAACTTCTTTTCTTAGTATTCAATATTTAAAGCATATTCCCTTATCTCAACTAGCACTAGAATGTCAAAATAGCTTGGTCCAATGCACCCCAACAAATCACACATGAAACACATCGTAACTTTAAATGCTATTCTAGAGTATACACCTACACATTTCCTTTCAAAACTTGTGTACATGTGAAATGAACATGTAATTTAAACATTTACACAATGGAGTTCACATTCACTTTGGCTATCCAAATTAAGCTTTGATGCAAAACTCACCAAGGCTTTCTCTTAACAATGAATCACACTATGATTATCCTAGCATGCTCTCCATGTGCATATGTGAGATATAATATTATGCACAAACCAAAGTATGCTCACATATAATCCAAAAATGAAGCAGATGCATGATAATGAAAGAACCTTAGCATAATCTCATGAAAAGTAATGCTAGAGCATTAGATAGAAAAATCAATTTCTCTTTTTTCTTTAAAAGTATACATCCCCCATGCTTCTCTAGATCATTTAGGACTTTCAAAGGTTGTAATGAGGGCTTGGGGTGATATTTAGGTAAATGAACAAAGGATATATGATAACAAAGAGGGTTGTTCTGAGTGAATGACCTTTATTTAAAAAAGATCTTCCTTTCTATGGGATTTTCAGTCAACACCATCACTCTCTCTTTATTTTTTTTTTCTCTTTTCCTTAACATTTTCCTTTTTGTTTTGTCCCTCTTTTCTTCTTTTCACCCCTTTTTCTCCTTTTCTTGAATTTTTTTTTTCCGTTCAACTCTTTGAATTCAACTTCATTCATCCCTTTTGTTGATTTTCCGACATACTTCCTTCTCTTTTATGATCATTCATAATCAGCTCTAGGAACAACCAAGGTGAGGTAGATTTATATCAGTTTGCATTGGCTTGGTCAAATGTGTGGCATAGAAACGAATTTCAAATAAGGCTCAAATATGGCACTAGGGATATAATTTCATAAGAAAAAAAAAACTAAGGCTCAAAGAATTTCAAAGATTGCATAAGATCATTTCCAAATAAGCATGGGAGAGCACATTGCATTTCAAGACAAAGTCAGTCAACTACCCAAATGCACCTAACGAAAACAAGCATAATGAGATTATTGAACAAATTTAGAATTTGAAAAATTGTTCCTTGAGTAAATGTAAGTTCCCTTCAAACAAGGATTGACATTAAAGCTCACATGGGTTCTTACTCATCTCCACTATTCATGTCAAGCGTCAAATGTGAACTCAATCCGTAAATTGCCAAAATTACAAGTTTATGGTGCACTTATGATTGAGTTCACAAGCAAAGAAGTATGTGACACTCTTAGCAATAGGATAAACTTCTATAATGTGCTCATGTATTCAAAGTTCAAAATGAAGATCAAATTATCACAACTCCCACAACAATTAGGGTAGGGGAATATAGTTCAATAATTGATATTTTTCATAAAAATTGTCCAAAATTTTCACATTTCCCATTATTCTGTACAAAAAATGGTGGAAAGTGTAAATGGTGCACCTCACCCCCCAACTTGAACTATGCATTGCATGAAATCACACAAAATATTTTCCAATTCTTCTTCGGTTGAGTCCCCATATGTTGGATAGTGGCAAAATTCATTTGGTGGTGTGAGACTGGATGAAAAATTATAAGGTTCATTCTCCCAACCATAACTCGGGTAACTCAGTGTAACATAGTGGTCGGGGTAAAAGTTTTCGGAGGCCAAAATTGAATTTGAACCTTCGCATGCAAAGTATTGAATCGGATAATTTATTAGACACTCACTAGTGATGTTCCCATACTCATCACAAATCTCACACACACTTTCAAAATTTTGAGCATTTGATACATTTTCATAAAAATTATAAGACATTATATAAAACACAAGCTCTTTACAAACTATTTACAAAAGAGATGATATACCTTGGCCTGTGATGAAAATCACAACTTTTACCTATGCCGCCCAAAATCACCTTTTGAACTCGACGCTTAACCTTCCTCGGCAATGGCACCAAAAATGCTTGATTATTTTCACTGTAGTATCCTAATCTCCTAACATCATCCCTTAATGTGTATGGCTTATAGGAATGGGGGAGTGTCACTCTCCCGTAGAATGATGGGGAAAAAGGGGCAACGGAATGGTGGAATATGAAATGTACAAAAATGTGTGTAATGTTGTGAACAAAAGTGCTCCCCAAGCGCAAGGAGGTTTTTGAATGTCGTGCTTTCCTTGGAAAAGTATTCCAAGGTCGTCTCCTCAGGCCAGGAAAGTTCAAGTGTGTGAAGGTGAATTTGTGAAAATATAAAAGTGTAAAATCTTTTGTTGTTTTGAGTTTTGGTGAGTTGTGTTCTTAAGGAAAATGAAATGAAAACAAGTGTTGGCTAATCCAAAAGGTTCATTCCAGTGGGAATCACAAATCAACTCGAAGCCTTCCTCCAATGGTGAGTAAATGAACTACTGATTCATGAAAAGTGAGGGAAAAAATGGAAGTGAGGATCCAAGCATAACCCGTGAAAATGCCTATGGGATATCAAAGACTCACACTACAGTCCACACTCAACCCAGTCAAACCGAACCACCGTACACCGAGGGGAGGAAAGGGGATGAGTTAAAATGGTATACCCAAGAGGAGGTCTCCCTTGGATTAGCCAACTAAAACTCTAGCTACTCATGCAAAAAGGAAAGACATGCATAATGTAAAGAGACATAATGAAGAAATGGAACATGGAACTTAACTTAATGCAAGAAATCATAAACTATGAAGAAAAATATGCAATACCCATTTTAAAGCTAGGAAGTGAAGAAAACTTGAAAGCAACAATGGTGGAAACTAGAACATGTAACTAAACTTGGAATATACTTGAAATAAATGAGATTAAAGTACAAGAGTTAAGGATTACAAGAAATTTAGAGCTTACTAAAACTGGAATGGAAAGGAAAATGCAAAACATAAATTTCTATCTACTATTCATCATCTTTTTCCTTGGAGCTTTCTAAGCTTAGGTAGCCACACTTGAAATTCTTGTGGAATGGTGTATATATGGTGAAAGAGCTCTGCATTTTCATCCATAGGGGTCTGACTTGATCCAAAATGTGTACACCGAAGTGCAGGCGGTCAAGTTATAGTAATAATCCGGTTAATTGCAGAGTCGAATCCACAGGGAATTATGATTGGTGTTTTGAAGTAAGCAATAATAGAGATCAAGTAACTGGAAATTTCAAGAGTTTGGAGTGGTGGGGTTTTTGAATAGAATAGAAGATTCTTTTCAAGAATTTTCTAGACAAAATATAAGATTCTCAAAATGTAACAGCCACCCTCTAGTTTGAGGATCAGGACATGTAATTGACTATCTGGTTTGTTATGTTTGTGCTTTATAACTCAATTAACTCCTGTGTCAACAACAAGTTAATCGGAAGATAAAGATGGACTGTGAGAATTAAGCACATGATTCCGATGTCTTTCTAGAAGTTTACAAGAGTTGTCTGTGCTGAGACTTAACCCGTCTACAAACAAGCAAGTATTTTTACAAGGCATCCAACCATGACATTAACGGTCCATCCTTTGAATATAGGCAATAATAATGGAGATTGAAAAGTTGTCATGAGGAGCTAGCCGGGGTGCTTGCCTTGAACCAACGGGTCTTTCTATGCAGGAGTCATTCGTATCATAGGGGGAGCCCTTGGTTATACAAAGTACCTCAACTTTGATAGATGTATTCAATTATCCAATGAGAAAGTGGAATATAAAGCATTAAAGCATATAGGAGTGGCACAAACATAGCTCCCGGATAATCTTTACATATTCATCACCTCTTACTAAAGAGTGAATGAGGAACTACTCACTCTTCATGGCCTTGGCAAAGCTGGAAAAGTGAGTGATACTCATCCCTCCAAGTAGAGGTGCTACTAAGTGAAACAAACTAAACAAAGAGATTATCTTTAATGAAGAATAAGTGAATTACTTTCTACCCTTCACGGCTTTGGTAAAACTCTAAAAAAGTGGAAGATTTTCACTCTTCTAAGAAGGAAGGATGCTCAAGCAATGGAACTGAAACACATGAATAATAAAAGTAGAAGAAAGCTAGTTACTTTTGGAGAGTTTCCACCACAACCAAAAGATGAACTATCTCATTTGATACTTTGTGAATAAAAGTAAGTACAACTACAAGGAGTCTAAGCCTCCATCATGGTTGTCACAACATGAATGCAAAGACTTAGGATAAGTAAATAAAAGACTTTAACTACAATGGGAGTCTAAGCCTCCATCATGGTTGATATAAAAGCAAAATGAAAACATAAACATGAAAAGTTCAAGAACTAAATTACTAAACACTCTCTTACTTTACAAGAAAAAGGATTGCTCCCCCTTTACTCTACAAGTGGAAGAATGCCCTTTACGCTCCCGGCATTGGAGTATTTATAGGCAAGGAAGGGGAAGGGGGGGGTGAAGGAATAGTGTTTGCCACCCAAGTCCAAGTGAAAAGCCAACAACTTTGCAGCCAGTCAATGGGGGACGTTCGAACGTTAAGTCTGTCTTTTCCTTAAGGACGTTTGCACGTGAGATGCCATTCGAACGTTGTCTATGTCTTTGCTTTGAGGGCATTCGAATTCCAGATGGGGTCTAATTCCTCCCACTCAAGTGGTATATGGTCTCTGTGATGGTCACTTCCTTACGTCTTGAACAACTTTGACCTTACACTAAGCAACTTAGTTCTCAATCACTCAAGACAATGTTCAAATGTGGAGTGGCGTTCGAACATTGTACTCAAGTACTTCTGTTATGTGGTTCTTCTTTCTTTACTACAACATGATCGGTTCCAGTGGTCTAGTCTTCTCAGGATTCCAGAGGACGTTCTACCGTGAGTTGGCATTCGAACGTGGTACTCAAGTACCTCAACATTTTTCCTTTGTTGACTGCAACATGCCATGTCTCAGCAGCTGGTCTTGGTAGGATTTCAGAGGACATTCGAAAGTGGGTTGACATTCGAACGTTCTTGCTTTGTCCCAACCTTTTGCAATTTTATTGCCTATTGTGCTGGTGTTACATTCAAGTGTATTTTTGTTGTTCTTGAGCCTTTGTTCACTTTAGGACCTGAAATTTCATTACTTAAACTCCATCAAAGTACAATTAGTCCAAAAAGGCATAGTAAAAAATGTTAACTTTATGCACGAATCACACCCCCCTAACCTAAATATTGCTAGTCTCTAGTAATACAATAACAATGAAAGGTAAATCTATTGCTAATGCCTTTTTCATAGGTTATCCAATTGCATTGAGCTTATGTAGCACGTCGTTGAACCGCTAGGTTTACCCAAGTGGATGAGTGTTGTCTCGTGAGGGTTTTCAGTGAAGTTACCCACAAACTTCAGTCGAACAAATGTGTATGTAAGATTGCTGATTAAAAATGAATTAGCATCATGGTCATTGGGACACTCAACCCTCAATCGTGACTTATCACCTACATTTCTCTTCCATTGGTACACACTTTATGCAAAAATTAACACCTATCACATTTGCGTTTGAGATTCTCTGAGTAGTAGGATGGTCATTCTAGAAACAAGAATTGGTATATAACGATCATTCCGGTTTTTCCACCTTCCATGGATAGCTTTGATTTCAAAAACCTCTCTCAGAATGCTCTCAGCAAAACAAATCGCTCTGATTATAGTGACTTATCTCGCAAAAGGGCATGTGATCAGAAGATGGCCAGTCGAAAGACCTCATGCATAATTAGTATAAGAGTGAAGTTTTGAGGAAAACAAACTTTACTTTGGCATAATCTCATGGAAGAATATTGATGTAAATAAAGAAGTTCTAGTTATCACACCCCACTTGTAGTAGATAATATACATATTCATCACACTTGAGATCACCTAGGGCTTTTTGTAGGTTGTAATGGGGCCAGAGGTCAGTGGCTAATGAAATAACGTCAATGGTCACCAAAGACTATCTAGTTTCTCGAAATTTTGCCTGGGAATGAGATTTCTTTTTTTCATTTTTCCCATTTTTCACTTTCTCAGCAATTCCCTATCTCACAGTATCATTTTTTTTGTTTTTTTTTTCTTTCGGCTGGCTCCAACGATTTTCCTTTTATTGAATAGTAGCCACCTTTTTCTTTTCTATTTTTTCTTGCTTTTCTGTATCATACTGATTTGCAAGAGGGTGCAAGAAATTAGATAGCAAGGTATGGTAAATGTATGCTTTTGTGGCTTGGTCATTACACGGGTATGGTAAATGTATGCTTTTGTAAAAGAACTCATTCATTTAAGGCTCAAGCATGACTGACTAGGGATATACTTTTGTAAAAGAATTAGCTAAGGCTCAAAGTCGATCCAAGATGGCCTAAGATCCTTTCTCAAGTATGTGTATATATATGTATGCAAAAGTTTTCTGTGGGTTTTGAAAATAGATCACTTTAGTTGCATCAATTAAAGCAACTTAATGAGATTATTGAAAGAGATCAGAAGTGAAAGAGCTTACTTTGAGTAATTGTTGATATCCTCTCAAAAAGAACCGTAAAGCTCAAGACTTACCATGGTTTTCTTTGTCATCTTCACTGATTATGTCGAGTGTTCTGAGGAGTGTTAGTTATATAGCGATTCCATTTTTGAGTCTGATCATCTTGTACCTTAAGAATAAACTACTAATGTGCATTCGAGAATTTAAGAATAGAGATAATACCAATTTTCCAAGTAATGTGGTTTCAAGTTTTGGTTGCAAAGTTGAAATGTCAAAACGATCATATGCTTTAGTCATTTTAACAAGCAACCTTTGAAAGCACATTTGTTCCATCATTCATTAACAAAAAATGATATAATGTTAGATCTACACATGCATTTAAATAGATAAAAGGGATAAACTGAATCATTCATTTCATAAACTATGATCATTTACATCCATATCAACATTGAAGATTCAATTCCATTAACAAAAATGACAAAACACAAAATTTTCAACGAACATTTATAAATCAACTATCTATCACCAAGAATGGCAATAAACATCCACAACATCCAAAAATATCCCCAGGAACAGAAATAAACATCAGCCATAACTCAACTCTCCATCATCAAGGACAGAAATAAATATCTCAATCTCCCTCTCCTCCGAATCTACTATCTCCGCAAACTCCACTAGCTCCACAAGCTTCGCCAGCTCCAGTCCTCAAAAGCCTCAAGATCTCATCCTGCTTAGCATCAATGCTAAGCATGATGTCCCGTAAAGAACGCCGAGTGGTCATGCTGGGTCTTGCCTCTTGCTCTCTCTCCATTTCCATCTCTCTCTTCTTTAGCATCTCACTCCTCCTGCACCTCATCGATTCCTTGAGGAGGGGGCATCTCTTGCCTAGCCATCGGGGTGCCACTATGCCCTAGGCTTCTCTTGAACGACCTTTTGTTTAGCGGCCCCATTTGCTTTTGGATTCCCCTTTCCAGCCTTACCCTCACCCCATTGTCAACGCATATCTCAGTCACAAGTGTGCCAAATGGAAGTGCACTCCTCTTTGCATCACACCCCTTCTTCATTTCACTCAAAAATCAACGAGGTGAGGTCGATGCTATGCCCTAGCCCTAGTGCATAGAGCAAGCGTGCCATTTCTGGCAAAATCTCATTTTTTCATCCTATGGGGACTATGTCGGACACCGCAATTAAATTTAGCATTTTGTATTTATTGGGGAGCTCCCCTTGTTTCAAAAATTTCCTCCCTCCCCATTAAAAATTAGTTAGCCCGTCAATTCATTTCCCACCACATTCAATGCCACATTCTTCTTTGGCGGGTACGTTGGGTTTTGTACCCGAGGCACCTCTTGCCTAACTTCTATCATGTGTGCCTCATCCACATTAATGTGGGTTCCTCGTACATATGTTTGGATTGCGTCATTGATGATCTCGGCGTTGGAGTAGAACTCCCGTACCAAGTCAACAATGGCGTCCCCGCCATTCCTAAAGTACCACACCCACTCCCTCTTCTCCATTTCCTCCAACAAATCCAACTTAGCAAAATCAATGACTACAATATCTCGTTCACAAACTACAACGTCGTTTTTGAAAGAAATTTTCATACCTCTCAGCTTTAAGAGAACTGGGAAATCTAGTTTGATCATACCTCTTCTTTCTTTGCTTCCCTTCTCTTTCTTCAATGACCTCTTCTACGAAGTTGAGTTCTTGGTTTACTGGTGGAGTGAGCTTGGCAGGAAGCTTAGCCCTTGGCATGGTGTGTTTCTCGGTTTTGAGCTTGAGAGGGTGAAGAAAGTCTTGGTTGTTGGTGAAAATTGGGGATTTTTGATGTGGAAAAGCTTTTGGGTGGTTGATTTGTGGTGGAAATGAAGAAGAGTGGAGTATTGAGGGCTAGGGAGTGAAAAAGGGTCCAGGGTTTGGAAGATTTTGGAGTTCTTTGGGAATTTTGAATTGAAGAAGATGATCCATGTATTTATAGTCTGAGGAGGAACATTCGAACGTGGTTTACGTTCGAACATAGTATGAAGGATTTTAAAATATCATTCCAACGTGAATGACGTTCGAATGTGGTGAGCTGTTAGTACTTTTGAGTTTTATCAGAGACCAAAGTATTGTAAGCTCCTATCGTTTGAACGTGCTATTGGCGTTTGAACGGACTAAGCTCCCAATACTTTTTATTTCCATCAGAGACTTCATCAGAGGCCAAGTACTATAAGCAAGCGACGTTTGAACGTCACTTGGCGTTTGAACGTGGAATAAAAACTCAAAAATTTTCAAAATGTTTCTGCCCTACATTATATATAATAAAAGAGGGCAAAACATTCAAGTTTGAACCAAAAATTCATGGCGTCTCAGGAAAAATCCCTACCCACGCTCAAGGTTGGTATTTTGGGACATTCCTTACTTGGCCCATGTTTTCATTTCAGTCAAAAGAGTTTGTACAAAACACAAAGAATTTTTACCCTTTTTTACAAAAATTCGGACCCTTAGCTTTCATCCCAACTATTCTAATCCGAGTCTTCATTTGTCTCTATGCCATTTGAATAAATAGTAACTCCCAATTTTCTGTCTCACAAATCGGTTAAGCAAAGTATCAGATTAGAATGGCATGTCCGGATAATCCTTACCCTACCCATTCACTATCCAGTCTAATCAATTGAGTGCGCGACCAAAAATTGGTTCAGAACACTAATTATATCTCTTCTCGTGAAGTATCTACCACACTATTTACAGGCACCAAGTCTTTTGGTACGACGGCGTTTAGCATAGGTGCTTCGGCCACACAGGGGTTTTGCTTATTGTTCTCGGATTTCATTCTTTCTCACCAATCTTGTTTTTCTCATGATCACAATATGCATATCCAAAGGAAAAGTGCATAGAACTCCCAAACTAAACCAAAATTTTTTAACATCCATGCTTTCTATACTATTAAGACTCACTATCTAGTTCTTTACCGTCTGCCAGTCACAAAGACGATCAGAAATGACCTACAAACATAACCATCAAAATGCAAAACATGGTAGTCAAAATATGGTACACAATCTGATCAAGAATAGAATAACAATACAAATTTAAAAATTTTCTACGGGCACATATGAACTATAATTTAAAACTTTTCTATCGGCACATATGAACTGTAGTTCTCTTCCCCCAATCTAAACTGAACATTGTCCCCAATGTTTTGAATTTACCGATATGGTGAGCTTTGGAGATGAGGTTGAACGGTAGAGATCTTGTTCATTAGCCAAAACCTACAAGCAAAATACACAAATCAAACATCTCATTGCAGATCTGGGTTAGGATGAAAACCCTTGATTCTGAGTGCAAATAGAAGAAGCATAGCCATGCACAAATAGAGTAAACACACACAAATCATGAGACAAAGGATTGGGTCTTCGAGTAGTATGGTCATGAGACTGTTGTGGTTGTGTCGATTTTTACAGAAGGTTACGAATAGTGAAGAAGAAGAAGAAGAAAGAAAGAAAGGGGAAAGGGATAGAAGTGAGTGGAAAGATAGGAAAAGGGGGATGGAGGCCTTATAAAGGCAGTGGTGTGGTTCGAGTTGGACAGGATTTTCCCTAACTTGGGCCCTTTTTGTGTCGGCGAGCACTTTTCTCGAAGCGCTGTTCTGGATCCATTAAAAGAATGGTCTCGACATTTTTGACAAAGTTCTCCACAAAGGATTTTAATTGCTAACCATTGACGGTAACTATATTACCGTTTGATGGGTTCCCCACTTCCACTGCCCCATGTTCAAACACTTTTTTGACAATGTATGGTCCAGTCCATCTTGATTTCAACTTACCAAGAAAAAGGCGGAGTCTTGAATTGAAAAGCAGAACTTTTTGATCAAGTTCAAAAGACTTTCGCACTATGTTCTTGTCATAAAAAATTTTCATCTTGGATTTTACAGTCTTAGCATTTTCGTATGCTTCATTTCTCAATTCCTCCAATTCGTTAATTTGAAGGTTTCTTGCTAGTCCGGCTTTGTCCATGTCAAAGTTCATTGCTTTAATAGTCTAGTATGCCTAATGTTCCAATTCGACAGGTAGGTGACAAGGTTTTCCATAGACTAATCGGTAAGGAGACATGCCCAAAATTGTTTTAAAAGCAGTACGATATACCCAGAGTGCATCAGTTTGTCTTGAAGACCAATCTTTGTGGTCTGGATTTACCATTTTTTCTAAAATTAATTTGATCTCCCGATTAGTTAATTCAGCCTGTCCACTAGTTTGTGGATGGTATGGAGTTGCAATTTTGTGAAAAATCAAGTATTTTTTCATCAGATTCCAGAAAGCTCAATTACAAAAATGAGCACCTCCATCACTTATGATGGATTTTGGGATTTCAAATCGGGATAAAATATTTTCTTTTAAAAACTTGATCATCGTTTGCTGATCATTATTCCAACATAGAATTGCCTCAACCCATTTGGATACATAATCTACGGCTACCAAAATGTATAGATACCCAAAGAAGGGGGGAAATGGTCCCATAAAATCGATGCCCCAACAGTCAAAAATTTCAATTATCAGAATTGGGTTTAGAGGCATCATGTTTCTTCTTGAAATATTTTCCAACCTTTGACATCTATCACAAGTTAAACAAAAAGCATGGACATCTTTGAAAAGTGTGGGCTACTAAAATCTGCACTGCATGATTTTCGTAGTGAATTTTTTGGATGAAAAATGGCCACCACATGCTTCAGAATGAGAAAATGCTATTACCTGTTTGCTTTCCTGAGCGGGGATACAACGTCTTATGATTTGATCCTTATAGTACTTAAATACGTACGGATCTTCCCAAAAGAAGTTGTGAACCTCTCTCAGAAATTTCTTTTTGTCCGTGGGGGAAAAGGACGGACGGAGTGTTCCAGTAGCAAGAAAATTAGCAATGTCAGCGTACCATGGGGTCTCATCAATTATGAATAGTTGTTCATCGGGGAATTTTTCATTGATGGGCATTCCATCCTCGTGAAAATTCATAAGTTAATCTGGACAGATGGTCCGCCACCACATTCTCAACACCCTTTTTGTCCTTAATGACCAAGTCAAATTCTTGAAGTAAGAGTATCCATCGCAAGAGCCTTAGTTTAGCATCTTTTTTAGTGAGCAAAAATTTCAGTGCTGCATGGTTAGTGAATATAGTAACAGAAGAACCAGCAAGATAAGAACGAAATTTTTCCAAAGTAAAGACTACGGTAAGTAATTCCTTTTTAGTTGTCGAATAGTTCATTTGAGCATCATTCAAAGTTTTACTTGTATAGTAAATCACATGTGGTTTCTTATCTTTTCGTTGACCCAACATAGCACCTACAGTATAGTCACTTGCATCACACATTAGCTCAAAGGGTAACGCCCAGTCAGGGGGTTGCATTATTGGGGCGGAAATTAACATGCCTTTAAGCTTGTCAAAAGCTTTTTGGCATGTTTCACTCCAATCAAAGATTATGTCCTGACTCATGAGATGACACATGGGTTTAGCTATGGTATTGAAATTTTTTCTGAATCTCCTGTAAAACCTTACATGTCCCAAAAATGATCGAACATCTTTTACAGTCTTGGGAGTAGGCAAATTCCCAATTAGATCTATTTTTGCCTTGTCAACTTTCATGCCTTCAGATGACACAATGTGACCTAAGACAATGTCTTGTGTTACCATCAAATGGCATTTCTCTCAATTGAGTACCAGATTGACTTCTTGACATCTTATCAACACTTTTTCTAGGTTGGCTAGACACAAATCAAATGAGTCACCATACACAGAGAAGTCATCCATGAAAACTTTTAAAAATTTCTCCACCATGTCACTGAACAGACTTAACATGCACCTTTGGAATGTTGCAGGAGCGTTACAAAGTCTGAATGACATCCTTTTGAATGCAAAAGTGCCAAAGGGGCATGTGAATGTGGTTTTCTCATGATCATTGACTACTATCTCAATTTGATTGTACCCAGAATAGCCATCAAGGAAATAGTAAAATTCATGGCCTACGATTCTCTCTAGAACCTGGTCTAGAAAAGGAAGAGGGAAATGGTTTTTTCTAGTCACCAAATTAAGCTTTTGGTAGTCAATGCACATTCGTCATCTGGTGATGACGCTGGTTGGTACTAGTTCATTGGCTTCATTTTTTACCACTATGACCCCAGACTTTTTGGGCATAACTTGGGTTGGGCTAACCCATTTGCTATCGAAGATTGAGAAAATTATCCCGGCATCTAAGAGCTTTAGCACCTCCATTTTCACAACTTCCTTCATGTGAGAATTCAATCGTCGCTGCATTTGATGAGAGCATTTTGAGTCCTTTTCAAGGTATATGACATGATTGCAGATTAACGGGCTTATACTTTTCAAGTCAGCGATGGTCCACCCAATGGTGCTTTTATGTATTTTAAGAATTTCAATTAGCTTAGACTCTTGTAAATCTGAAAGCTTAGATGATATTACCACTGGGTATGACTCATCCCCTCCTAGGAATGCATATTTGAGGTCAAATGGGAGAGGTTTCAATTCAGGCTTTGGTGGCTTCTCAATTGATAAGAGTGGCTTTATGCCACTTGGTGAGAGTTCCTCAAATTTGGGGGCCCATATATTAACAGCATGAGTTGGGAAATTCTTTAGATCATCATCTATTGTTTCAGATGTGATAGACTCTAACAAAGAAAGTTTAGTGGAATTTTCACATAATGTTTTATTGAGATGGTCTTGGACCAAAGACTCAATGAAATTTATTTCTCTTTCTTCTCTGTCCTCTTCTGGGTGTTTGGCAACATTGAAAATATTCAGCTCAAGAGTCATATTTTTGAAGGTTAACTTCATGACCCCATTGCTGCAATTGATTAGTGCATTTGAAGTTGTCAGGAAGGGTCAACCAAGAATAACAGGGATTGGGTTCTCTGAATATCTTACTGGCTGAGTATCGAGGATAATGAAGTCAACAGGGAACACAAAATTGTCCACTTGGACAAGTACATCTTCAATGATGCCCCTAGGAATTTTGACAGACCTGTCTGCCAATTGAAGTGTGACACTTGTGGGTTTGAGTTCTCCTAGACCCAATTGCTGGTAAATAGAGAATGGGAGCAAATTGACACTTGCTCAAAGGTCTAGCAGTGCTTGTTCGATTCTAAAATTTCCAATGACACACGACACACTCAGATACCCTGGATCTTTGTATTTTGGAGGGGTTTTGTGTTGAAGCAAGGCACTGGCATGTTCTGTCAGGAAGGCTCTTTTGTGAATGTTCTGGCTTCTCTTGACTGTGCATAAGTTTTTCAAAAACTTGTCATAAGATGGAACCTATTTGATTGAATCCAGAAGTGGGATTTTGATTTTTACTTGCTTGAAGAGCTCGTAAATTTCTAGCTAATTATTTAATTTGTGTGCAGTTTTGAGTCTATGAGGAAAAGGAGCAAGAATAGAACATGAGGGTTCTTCTTCCCATGATGGCTCTGGTTCTTGTTCAATCATGGGCTTGGGTTCCTCTTCTCTCACAAGTTCAAGCTTAGTTGATTTAGGCTCGAATGGTGAGTTGACTAGGATGGATTTTGGCTTTGGGATTAGCATATCTTTGATGGTCTTGTCAATCACCTTGCCACTTCTTAGTGTAGTGACAGCTTGGGCTTGACCTTGTGGATTTTCCATGGTTGAAGGATTTCCCACCTAAAATTGGCCTTGTGGTGATTTTGGTTGGGCAGGAAACTTGCCCTTCTTATGCGTGGTCATGGATTGGGTTAACTTTTGGATGTGACATTTAAGATCCTCGAACGATTGAGTGGTCTGGATTTTGAAATCAGTGAAAGCCTGAGTGGAACTATGGTTGTAGTTCATTTGGTTCTGCATGAACTGATTCAGTGTATCCTCAAGGTTCCTCTTTTGTGGTGGTTGGTATGCGGAAGGTCCTTGAGGTGGTGGGTGTGATCCTTGTTGTTGGTTGTGTGTTCCTCCAATTGAAGTTTGGGTGGTTTCGCCACTCTGGATTGTATGTTTCAGAGTATGGGTTGGAGTAAGGCTTGTTGAAATTAGAGACAACATTTGTTTGCTCCAACAAAACCTCTTTGAATGTTAGAATTGTAGGACACTTAGCTCACAAATCCACAAACTTGTTCTGTGGTAGAGCTAACATCAACTTGATGAACCTTTTTCATCTCTAAAGCTTCAAGCTTTCAAGACAGGGTGGATATTTTTGCTCTTAGGTTATCGTCATCTTTCAAGACATACTTACCACATTAGGAAGTAGATGGTTTGGCTTCAACAGTGGTAGGAGAGGCAGAGTCCCACATCTGAGAACTATCAGATATGGTGTCAAAAAAATTGAATGCCTCCTCCGGACTCTTGCTCATAAACTCTCCTTGAGCCATCATTTCAACAAACTGACGTAGTCTATTGGGCAAAGAGTCACAGAACAATCCTACCAAAGTCCAATTCTCAAAAACATGGTGTGGGCAAGAAAGGAGTAGATTCTTGAATCTCTCCCAACTTTGGTAAAAGGTTTGTCCTTCTTTGACCAAAAAATTCATGATTTGCTTTTTCAATGCATTAGTGCGGGGTAAAGGAATTTTTTTTTGAAAAATTCATTTTTGTAGTGCCCGCAAGTCAGGTATTGAAAGAGCTTTTAAAGATTTTAGCCATTGTTTAGCTTTGTCCCTTAAGGAAAAAGGGAAAAGTTTTATCTTGGCCAGTTCGGAATTGTCTTGAAAGGTTCCAAATACTTCCTCAAAATCTTTTATGTGTAGATATGGATTTTCTGTTTCGAGTCCATGGAATGAAGGGAGTAGTTGAATTTGTCCCCATCTTTATAGTAAAGTGGGGGTGCATCTTCAGAAAATATAAAACAAGAGGGGACACTATTTCTTTTGGGATTTAAGTAATCCCTCAGAGTTCGAATGTAAGGTACTTCCCCCTCTCTTACAGGAATTTCTTATCGTCTCTCACCATTCACCATTTTACTTTCATAAGAGTCTGCTACTGATCTAGGTGAAAGTGGTTCAGATTGATTCATAGACCTAGGCGATTCAGCTGGCGAATTTTGATAGTGAGGAGCGTTTTCAGACAAAAAAGTAATTAAAACAACTTTGTATACAGTAAAGCAAATTTATACATATGAAATGAGGTCTTTTTACCTTTTACCGTAAAACACCTTTTAAGGTTCCCTAACAACGATGCCAAAAACTTAACTTGATCCGAAATGTGTACACCCAAGTGCAGGCGGTCAAGTTATAGTAATAATTCGGTTAAGTTCAGAGTCGAATCCATTGGAAACTATGATTGGTGTTGAAGTAAAAAATAATAGAGACCAAGTAATTGGAAATTTCAAGAGTTTGGAGTGGTGGGGTTCTTGAATAGAATAGAAAATTCTTTTCAAGAGTTTTCTAGACAAATATAAAATTCTCAAAATGTAACAGCCATCCTTTAGTTTGAGGATTAGGACATGTAATTGACTATCAGATTTGTTATGTTTGTGCTTTATAACTCAATTAACTCCCGTGTCAACATCAATATAAAGATGGACTGTGAGAATTAAGCACATAATTCTGATGCCTTTCTAGAAGTTTACAAGAATTGCCTTTGCCGAGACTTAACCCGTCTACAAACAAGCAAGTGTTTCTACAAGACATCCAACCATGGCATTAATGGTCCACCCTTTGAATAAGCGCAATAATAGTGGAGATTGAAAAGTTGTCATAAGGAGCTAGCCAGGGTGCTAGCCTTGAACCAACTGTTCTTTCTATGCAGGAGTCATCCGTATCATAGGGGGAGCCCTTGGTTATACAAAGTACCTCAGCTTTGCTAGATACATTCAATCATCTAATGAGCAAGTGGAATATAAAACATTAAAGCATATAGGAGTGGCACAAACATAACTTCAGGATAATCTTTACATATTCATCACCTTTTACTAAAGCGTGAATGAGGAACTACTCACTCTTCATGGCTTTGGCAAAGCTAAAAAAGTGAGTAATACTCATCCCTCCAAGTAGAGGAGCTACTAAGTGAAGCAAACTAAACAAAGAGCTTATCTTCAATGAAGAATAAAGTGAATCACTTTCTACCCTTCACGGCGTTGGTAAAGCTCTAGAAAAGTGGCAGAGTTTCACTTTCTAAGGATGCTTAAGCAATGGAAGTGAAATACATGAACAATAAAAGTAGAAGAAAGCTAGTTACTTTTGGAGGGTTTCCACCACAACCAAAAGATGAACTATATTTCTTGATACTTTGTAAATAAAAGTAAGTACAACTACAAGGGGAGTCTAAGCCTCCATTATGGTTGTCACAACATGAATGCAAAGACTTAACATAAGTAAATAAAAGACTTCAACTACAAGGGGAGTCTAAGTCTCCTTCATGGTTGATATAAATGCAAAATAAAAACATAAACATGAAAAGTTCAAGAACTAGATTACTAAACACTCACTTACTTTACAAGAAAAATGATTGCTCCCCCTTTACTCTACAAGAGGAAGAATGCCCTTTAAGCTCCCAACATGGGAGTATTTATAGGCAAGGAAGGGGAGGGGGTGAAGGTATAGTGTTTGCCAAGTCCAAGTGAAAAGCCAACAACTTTGCAGCCAGTCAGTGGGGGACGTTTGAACGTGATCTAGCATTCGAACGTTATGTCTGTCTTTTCTTTAAGGATGTTTGAACGTGAGATACCATTCAAACGTTGTTTGTGTCTTTGCTTTGAGGGCGTTCGAATACCAGATGGGGTTTGAGTCCTTCCACTCAAGTGGCATGTGGTCTCTGTGATGGTCACTTCCATACATCTTGAACAACTTTGACCTTACACTCAGCAACTTGGTCTTCAGTCACTCAAGACAACGTTCAAACGTGGAGTGGCGTTTGAACATTGTACTCAAGTACTTATGTTCTGTGGTTCTTCTTTCTTTACTATAACATGCTAGGTTTCAATGGTGTAGTCTTCTCAGGATGCCAGAGGACGTTCTAACGTGAGTTGGCATTCGAACGTGGTACTCAAGTACCTCTGCATTTTTCCTTTGTTGACTGTAAAACGCCATGTCTCAGCAGCTGGTCTTGGCGGGATTTCAGAGGAAGTTCGAACGTGGGTTGACATTCGAACGTTCTTGCTTTGTCCCAACCTTTTGCAATTTTGTTCCCTATTGTGCTAGTTTTACATTCAAGTGTGATTTTTGTTGTTGTTGAGCCTTTGTTCACTTTAGGACCTAAAATGCCATTACTTAAACTCCATCAAAGTACAATTAGTCCAAAAAGGCATACTAAAATATGTTAACTTTATGCACGAATCACGGTCCTCTAGCTTGTGTATGCAGACCTCCCATCAATGAGAGGTGAGTTAATGGCTTTTGACAGGCTAGGACAAGCCTAGCTTACACCCATCGTGGTTGCCCCCTTCTCTCCCATCCTCCTTAATGCCATTGCCTCCAAAGTCTTCAACTAGGGTGTAGGAGACATGTAAATGTGTAAGGGAAGTCAGGGGACAAGTGGGAGAATCAATGGTGGGACCCCAAAGCTAGTGGAGCATGATTTGCAGGCATTTTGGGCAGCATACCAGTACTGAGTTCTAATTAGTACTTAAATGTAGCTTATTATTATGCCTTTTTAGGACTAATTATATTTTGATGGAGTTCAATTAAGGATATTTCAGGTTCTAAAGTGAACAAGGGCTCGAGGGCAACAAAATTCACACTTGAATGTCGCACCAACACATTAGGGAATGAAATTGGAAAGGCTTGGAACAAAGCAAGAATGTTCAAACACCAACTCACGTTTGAACGTCCATTTGAACTATGAAAAAACCAGCCTGCTAAGACATAGTGTGTTGCAGTCAAGCACCAAGACCCTGAGGTACTTGAGTACCACGTTCGAACGCCAACTAACATTCGAATGTCCACTTGAGTTTATTGAAGGCCAAACTGATGAACCATGGCGTGTTGCAACAAGCAAGGAAGAAAGTGCACTTGAGTACCACGTTCGAATGCCATTCAATGTTCGAATGTCCCTTGGAATCATTTAAAGAACAGACTTCTACATAGAGTGTGGAAATGAACTTCACAGAAGACCACTTGAGTGGAAAAGGTCAGGCCTCATCTGGTGTTCGAACATTTATAAAGCAAGACTAGTAGACACGTTCGAACGTTGATTCATGTTCGAACGTCCTCCACAGACTGCCTGTAGAGTAGTTGGTTTTCATGGGCGGCAAACACTATTCACTCATCCTCTCTTATCTTCTTGTTTCCTCCTCCCCTTCCTTGCCTATAAATAGTCCCATGTTGGGAGCTTGAAGGAGGCATTATTCCCCTTGTAGAGTGAAGTCTTAGGAAGAAAATCCTTTTCTTTTTAAGTAAAGTATAGAGCTATTCCTTGTACATTTATGTTTGTGTTTTCATTTTGCATTTGTATCAATCATGATGGAGGCTTAGACTCCCCTTGTAGTTAAAGTGTTTTATTTATTTATGCTACATCTTTACATTTATGTTGTGACAACCATGATGGAGGCTTAGACTCCCCTTGTAGTTGTACTTTCTTTTACTTACAAGTATCAAGAGAGATAGCTCATCTTTTGGTTGTGTGGAAACCCTCCAATAGTAACTAGCTTTCTTCTACTTTTATTATTTATGTATTTCACTTCCATTGCTTGAGCATCCTTCTTTCTTAGAAGAATGAAACTCTTCCACTTTTCTAAAACTTTACCAAAGCCGTGAAGGGTGGAACCTAATTCACTTATTCTTCGTGGAAGATAAGCTCTTTGTTTAGGTTTGATTCAATTAGTAATTCCTCTACTTGGAGGGATGAGCATCATTCACTCTTCTAGCTTTACCAAAGCCATGAAGAGTGAGTAGTTCCTCATTCACTCTTTAGTAAGAGGTGATGAATTTGTAAAGATTACCCGGAAGTTATATTTGTGCAATTCTTTTATGCTTTAATGCTTTATATTCCACTTGCTCATTAGATGATTGAATGCATCTAGCAAAGCTAAGGTACTTTGTATAACCAAGGGCTCCTTCTATGGTACGGATAACTCCTGCATAGAAAGACTCGTTGGTTCAAGGCAAGCACCCTGGCTAAATCTTCATGACAACCTTTCAATCTCCACCATTATGGTGCTTTATTCAAAGAATGGACCATTAATGTCATGGTTGGATGCCTTCTAGAAATACTGGCTTGTTTGTAGACGGGTTAAGTCTCGGCACAGACAATTTTTGTAAACTTCTAGAAAGGCATTGGAATCATGTGTTTAATTCTCACAGTCCACATTTATCTTTTGATTAACTTGTTGTTGACACGGGAGTTAATTGAGTTATAAAGCACAAACATAACAAACCGGATAATCAATTACATGTTCTGATCTTCGAACTAAAGAGTGGTTGTTATCTTTGCTAATTTATCTTATATTTTGTCTAGAAAACTCTTGAAAAGAATCTCCTATTCTATTCAAGAAATCTCACCACTCCAAACTCTCAAAATTCCTAGTCACTTGATCTCTATTATTGCTTACTTCAAAACACCATTCATAGTTCCCTGTGGATTCGACTTCGAACTTAACCGGATTATTACTAAAACTTGACTGCTTGCACTTGGGTGTACATATTTTGGATCAAGTCAAGTTTTTGACGCCGTTGCCGGGGGAGCCATAAAAGGTGTTTTATGGTAAAAGGTAAAAAGACCTCACTTTTTGTGTATAAATTTGCTTTACTATGTATAAAGTTGTTTTAATTAATTTTATGTCTGAAAATGCTCCTCACTATCAAAATTTCCTAGCAGAATCCTCTGGGTCTGTAAATCAACCAAAACCACTTTCACCTAGATTAGTTGTGAAAATAGAATGGTGAATGGTGAGAGACGAGAAGAAATTCCTGTGAGAGAGGGGGGAAGTGCCTAACATTCGAACTCTGAGGAATTACTTAAATCCCATAAGAAATAGTGTCCCCTCTTATTTTATCTTTCCTGAAGATGCATCCCTCTTTACTGCAAAGACGGGGACAGTTCAACTACTCCCTCAATTCTGTGGACTCGAAACAGAAAATCCATATCTGCACATAAAAGAGTTGGAGGAAGTATGTGGAATGTTTCAAGACAATTCTGGGCTAGCCAAAATGAAAATTTTTTCATTCTCTCTAAAGGATAGAGCTAAACAATGACTAAATTCTTTGAAAGCTCTTTCAATACCTGACTGGCGGGCACTACAAAATGAATTTTTCAAAAAAAATTTTCCTCTACATTGCACCAATGCATTGAAAAGGCAAATCATGAATTTTTCTATCAAAGAAGGGGAAACCTTTTACCAAAGTTGGGAGAGATTCAAGGATCTACTCCAGTCTTGCCCACACCATGCTTTTGAGAGTTGGACTTTGGTGGGATTTTTTTACGACTCCTTGCCTACTAGACTACATTAGTTTGTCGAAATGATGGCTCAATGAGAGTTTATGAGCAAAAGTCCGGAGGAGGCATTCAATTTCTTTGACACCATATCTGACAGTTCTCAGATGTGGGACTCAGCCTCCCCTACCATTTTTGAAACTAAACCATCTACTTCCCAAGGGGATAAGTATGTCTTGAAAGATGACGATGACCTAAGAGTAAAAATGTCCACCCTATCTCTAAAGCTTGAAGCTTTAGAGTTGAAAAAGGTTCATCAAGTTGATGTTAGCTCTCCCACAGAACAAGTGTGTGGGATCTGTGCACTGACAGGACACCTTACTGGGGAATGTCCTACCATTCCAACATTCAAAGAGGTTTTGTTGGAACAAACAAATCTTGTCTCCAACTTCAACAAGCCTTACTCCAACCCATACTCTGAAACATATAATCTAGGGTGGTGGAACTACCCAAACTTTAGTTGGAGAAACACACAGCCAACTCCCATGAACCAACAACAAGGTTCACACCCATCACCTCAAGGACCTCCTACATACCAACCATACTAACCACCACAAAAGAGGAACCTTGAGAATACTTTGAATCAGTTTATGCATAACTAAATGAACTACAACAATAGTTCCACTCAAGCTTTTACTGATTTCAAAATACAGACCCCTCAATCTTTCGAGAATCTTAAAAGCCATACCCAAAAGTTGACCTAATCCATAACCACACATGAGAAAGGTAAGTTTTATACCCAACCAAAACCACCACAAGGCCAATTTCAAGCAAGAAATCCCACAACCATGGAAAAACCACAAGACCAGGCCCAAGTTGTCACTACATTAAGAAGTGGCAAGGTGATTGACAAGGCCATCAAAGACATGCTACTTCCAAAGCCAAAAGCTAAATCAATCCACCAATTGAGACTGAAACAATTGAGTCTAAATGTGAGAAAGACGAGGAACCCGAGCCCATGATTAAATAAGAACCAGAGCCTTCAAGGGAAGAAGAACCCTCGTGTTCTATTCCTGCTCCTTTTCCTTATAGACTCATAACTGCAAAGAAGTTGAATAATCAGCCAAACATTTATGAGCTTGTCAAGCAAGTAAAATCAACATCCCACTTTTGGATGCAATCAAACATGTTTCATCTCATGCCAAGTTTCTGAAAGACTTGTGCACAGTCAAGAGAAGCCAGATTGTTCAAAGATGAGCATTCCTGACAGAACATGCCAGTGCCTTGCTTCAACACAAAGCCCCTCCAAAATACAAAGATCCAAGGTGTCTGACTGTGTCGTGTGTCATTGGAAATTTCAGAATCGAACAAGTACTGTTAGACCTTGGAGCAAGTGTCAATTTGCTCCCATTTTCTGTTTTCCAACAATTGGGTCTGGGAGAACTCAAACTCACGAGTGTCTGCTTGAGAAAATTCCTTGTTATTTTCTAACCTCTAAACATCACCTTTTAGCTTGTATAGTATATGGATGAAGGGGAGTGTCACTTTCCTTGGGATGATGTCAAAAGAAAGAGCAACAAAATGGTGGATGAATGAAATGTCAAATGTGTGTGTGTGAACAAAAATGCTACCCAAGCACAAGGAGACTTTCATGGATCATGTTTTACTTGGTGGAATTCCAAGGTCGTTTCCACGGGGAAGGAAGTAAACCGAGGGGAAGGTGATTTTGGGAGAAAGAAAGTGTAAAATCTTTGATTGTTGGAAGTTGTTTTGATGCTAGTAAAATGAGAAATAAATGTTGGCAAATCCAAGAGGTCATTCCAATAGGAATACCGTCTCAACTCGAAACCTTCCTCCAATAGAGCATGAATGAACGATTGATTTGTGAGAAACTAGGGATAAGACTGGTGAGTATCTAAGCATAAAAGGTGACTAGGCCCACGGAATATCAAAGACTCACCAAGTTATCCACCCTCAACCCAGTCAAACTGAACCATGGAACTCTGAAAGAAGGGAGGAGAATGAGTTGAAAATGGTATACCCAAGTGGAGGTTTCCCTTGGTTTTGCCAACTAAGAGATTTAGCTATTCATGCTTAAAATAAAGACAACAATATGATGAGAATACATTATGAAGAAATAAAGACTAGAGCTAAGCATAAACGAAATGCATAAATATAACTTCTGGATAATCACCTCTTACTAAAAATTGGATGAGATTCTACTCACTCTTCATGACTTTTTTATAGCTAGAAAAGTGAGTGATGCTCATCCCTCCAAGTAGAGGAGTTACAAGGTAAAACACTTTACACAAGACGCCGATCTTCGACAAAGAATGAGTGAATCACGTTCCACCATTCACGGCTTTGGTAAAGCTCTAGAAAAGTGGAAGAGTTTCACTCCTCTAAGGGAAGAAGGATGATCAAGCAATGAAAGTAAAAGAAAGCAATAACACAATAAAAGAAAACAATACTTAAAGTATAAGAAAGCAATAAATTAAAAAGAAGCAATAATACAATAAAAGAAAGCAATAAGCAATAAGGAAAGCAATAATACTTTTGAAGGGTTTTCCACTACCAAAAGATGAATGCTTTACAAGTCCTAAGGGGTGGTATTTATAGGCAACAAGGGAGGGTGAAAGTCTTGTTTGATGGCTTTGAATTACATGAAAGTCTTGTTTGGTGGCCTTGAATTCTTTGATCCCCCTTTGTTTTGAGCTTTGATAATTGGCTCCCCAGTAGTTTGTAGCTTTAATGCATTTGGCTCCCCAGTAGTTTGTAACTTTGACGCATAAAACCCTGAAAAGACCAACAATTAATGCATTATCCTTTATTCACACACTAACCCTAATTTGATTTATTTTGACTAGTTTAACTTTATTCAACTAACACAATTTACCTATTAAATTATGCCTTAATTAGGATTAATCACACACCCCAACCTAAACATTACTAGTTTCTAGTAATAAATAACAACATAACAAAATAAAACCACTTTCGTAGATAACACGATTGCATTTAGCATATGCAACAAGCCGTTAAACCCCTAGGTGATCCCTAGTGGACGAGTTTTGTCTCGTGAAGGTTTCCAGTGAAGCTACCTACAAACTCCAATTAAAAAGATGTGTATATGTTTGATTTCTTGTCAGAATGAGTTAGCAACAGGATCGTTGAGACACACATCCCTTAATTTTGAATTGTTTCCGAACACTTCTCTGTCATTGGTACGTACTCTATGCAAAAATAAACACTTGTTACATTGGTATTTGAAATTCCCTGTGTAGTAGGAATGATCATTCTAGTAGCAAGAATTGTTATATAACAAACATTTCACTTTATCGCCTTCCATGGATAGCTTTGATTTCTCAAACTTCTCTTAGAATGCTCTCAGCAAAAAATTCACTCCGATTATAGTGATTTGTCTCTCAAAGGGCATGTGATCAGAGGATGGTCAATCGAAAAATCACATGTATAGTTAGAAAGGGAGTGAAAGTCTTAAGAAAGTAGACTAATCATGTTCTTGGCATAATCTCATAGAAGAATATCAATGCAATTATAGAAATTCTATTTAACATACCCCAATTTTTGGTCAACAACATACACATGCATCAGACTTGATATCAATTAGGACTTTGTATAGGTTGTAATGTGGCCAGAGGTTAGTGGATAAAGAAATGACGTCAATGGTATTCAAAAGCTATCCCCTTTTTAATGTAGTGCAACACACCTCTTTCTTGCTTTTCGATTTTTTGCCTAGAAATGGTATTTCTTTCTTTCATTTTTCTCATTTTTCAATTTCTTGGCAATTCCTTGTTTTTTTTTTGTTTCTTTTCTTTCTCGGTTGTTTTCACCGATTCTTCATTGAATAGTACCCACCATCTTCTTTTCTATTTTTCATGCCTTCCTGTATGATACCGATTTATAAGACTCACTATCTATGCTTTCTATATTTTAAGACTCACTATCTGGTTCTTTAACGTCTGCCAGTCACAAAGACGATTGAAGCTGCATTTGATGTGATCATGAAATATAAGCAAAAATACTGTAAAAATATGCAATCTAGAACAATTTTCTTTTTAAATATGAAATTATAACAAACTGGAATCATAGATCACACCCCCAACCTAAACCGAACATTGTCCCTAATGTTTCAAATTTACCAGTGTGTGGAGTTTGGAGATCAAGTTGTAGGGTAGAGATCTATTCAACTGTTGAAACCTACAAAGAAAATACACAAATTAATCTTCTCTACGCAGATCTGGGTTTTCACTAGGACGAAAACCCTTGATTTTAAATGCGGACAGAAGAAGAAGAGCCATGTACAAATAGAGTAAACAAATGCCGATTATTAGACAAACGACTAGGTCTTCGGGGAATATGGTCATGGGACTGTTGGGAGTTGGGTCATGTTATAGAGAATAGCACAACAGAAATAAGAAGAAGAAGAAGACGAAGAAAGAGGGAAAGGTGGTGGGTGTAGAGATTCGTTTAGCTGCCGAAACCAACAAACAAAACACAACAATTAATTAACTCGAGGGAGATTTGGGTTAGGTTGGAAACCCCTCACCCTAAGTGCGAGCAGAAAAAGAGCACCCATGAACAAATACAAACATATAAGGCAAATTATTAAACAAAGGACTAGGTCGTCGGTGTATATGGTCTTGGATTTGCAAGGGGTGGGTTGTTTTTATAGAGAACAGAGAGAACAACGAAGAAGAAGAAGAAGAAGAAGAAGAAGAAGAAGAAGAAGAAAAGAGGAAGAAAAAAAAAAGAAGAGAAGAAAAAGGGAAGAAGAAGGGGAGACCAATCACCGGTGGATGGGAGAAAAAGGAAAAAATTTTGAAAGCCCTATAAAGGCATCCTATTTTATTTTATTTTATTTTTTGAGTGTCGGCAGCTGCATATCCGAGCGGAATATTCCACTCGGTTTTTTTTTTTTTAGTGTCAATAGGCGCGAGTGTCGGCAGATGCGAATATCTGCGCGGAATATTCCCACAAACATTGGTGTAAGATGCAAATAGTGCAACCTCACCCCCAACTTGATTATGCATTGTCCTCAATGAAACAAAAAAAGTATGATATTCAATGACGGACAGTAAAAAGATTAGTAGGGTTAGAGAACACCTTGCACTTGAGCTTTAACAAAAACATCAATATCTACGACTAATAAGAACAAAACTATACGACAAAAAAACATAATTAACATGGAATAAAAATAAAGTAAGTAAATAAAAGCCTGTACATTGAAAAGCAGAAAAAAAAACTAATTATTCCTCCACAACTTCCGGGTATACCGAATCCATTAAATTCTCCTCCACCACTTGTTCTTCAAAGCCCCCAAAAAATGGCTTAAATCTTTGGTCATTGACCTTGAATGTCTGGCCATTTTCGGGGTTTTGGACATCCACAGCTCCATTGGGGTAGCCCACCTTGACAAGATAGGGGCCATCCCAACGGGATCAGAGTTTGCCTTAGAAAATGGAGAGGCGAGAATTGTATAAGAGTACTTTTTACCCAGGCTCAAATGATTTCCTCATGATGGAGTTATCATGAAAGATTTTGGCCCTTTCTTTTGAGATTTTAGAGCTCTCATACGCATATCGTCGAATCTTTTCCAACTCAATCAGCTCTAACTTCCTACAATCACCGCCCATTCTCAAATTAAAATTTAAAGTCTTAATGGCCCAATAGGCCTTGTGTTCCATTTTGACTGGCAGGTGGCAAGCCTTTCCATAGACAAGCCGGTAGGGAGACATGCCCAAAATAGTTTTAAAGGCAGTGCGGTATGCTTAGAGGGTATCGGTCAATCTATCGGACCAATCCTTCCTATTTGGTTTAACCATTCTTTTTAAAATGTTCTTGATCTCCCTATTAGCTAGCTCAGCTTGGCCATTTGTTTGTGAGTGATAGGCAATAAATACTTTGTGAGTGACGCCATATTTGAACCCATGAAGTCGATGCCCCAACAGTCGAATATTTCTATGACAAGTATTGGTGAAATAGGCATCATGTTTCTTTGGGTCACACTACCCAACCGTTGGCATCTATCGCATCCCTTACAAAACGAAACACAATTTTTGATAAGAGAGGGCCAGTAAAAACCTGATTGAAAAATTTTGGCCAAAGTCTTTTTCGCTGAGAAATGTCCACCACAAGCTTGTGAATGGCAAAATGCAAGGATGTCCCATTGTTCATTTTCAGGTATGCATCTCCTCATGATTTGGTTGGGATAGTACTTGAACAAATACGAGTTGTCGAAGTAGATGTATTTCACATCCGCTATAAATTGTCTTCGATCTTCTGGGCTCCATTGCGGTGGTATCTATTCTGTCGCAAGATAGTTACATATATTAGCATACCAAGGATATACATAATGAATTGATAGCAAATGCTCGTCAGAAAAAAAGTCAGGGATAAAACTGTGCTCATCGGCCTCCTGCACCACAAGCCGGGATAAATAATCCGCCACCATGTTCTCAACTCCTTTCTTGTCCTTGATCATCAAGTCAAATTCTTGTAGGAGGAGTATCCGCCTAATGAGTCTCAATTTTGTATCTTGCTTAGACAACAAATACTTTAAAGCAGAGTGATCAGTAAAGACAACAATAGGCGAACCAATGATGTAAGAACGAAATTTATCTAAGGCAAACACTACTGCTAGCAATTGTTTCTCAAGGATAGTGTAATTCATCTGAGCCTCATTAAGTGTTTTGCTAGCATAGCGTATCACATATGGTCTATTTTCCTCCCTCTGACCGAGCACTGCGCCGATCGGGTAATCACTCACGTCGCACATGAGTTTAAAAGGTAGATCCCAATTGTGTGGTCGTATGATCGGAGGTGTGACTAGCATACTTTTAAGTTTTTTAAAGGATGCCTCACAATCATCCGACCACTAAAATGGGACCTCCTTAGACAGCAGGTTGGTCAAGGGTTGGACCAATGCACTGAAATTCTTTATAAATCGACGATAAAAACCTGCATGGCCCAAAAAAGATCGAATGCCTTTGATGGCTCTTGGCTTGGGAGGTTGAAGATGGCCTCCACCTTGGATTTATCGACTTCAATACCCTTGTCGAAACTATATGGCCAAGCACAATTCCTTCCGTCACCATAAAGTGACACTTTTCCCAATTCAAGACTAGATTCTTCTCCTCACATCTTGTTAGAACTTTCTCCAAGTTTGCCAAACATCCCTCAAATGAATCCCAAACACCGAAAATTAGTCCATAAAGACCTCCACTATCTTTTCCACCATGTCACTGAAATTTCCCATCATACAGCGTTGAAAAGTCCCTAGAGCATTGCACAGTCCGAATGGCATGCGATGGTAGGCAAAGGTACCAAAGGGGCACGTGAAAGTGGTCTTCTCTTGATCCTCCAAAGAAATCTCAATCTAATTGTAGCCAGAGTATCCATCTAAAAAATAGTAGAATAGATGCCCCGCTACTCGTTCTAGAACTTGATCGAGGAATGGCAATGGGAAGTGGTATTTTCTTGTGCAAGCGTTCAACTTTCAGTAATCAATTCACACCCTCCATTGGTGATTACTCTTGTAGGTATAAGCTCATTCTCATCATTCTCAACCACTGTAACTCTGGATTTCTTAGGTACTACTTGCGTGGGGCTAACCCACTTACTATCGGCAATTGAAAAATGATCCCCACATCAAGTAGTTTCAGAACCTCATCCCTCACCACCTCCTTCATGATGGGATTCAACCGTCTTTGTGGTTGCCAGGAAGGTTTGGAATCCTCCTCAAGATATATGCGGTGGGTGCAAATGAGAGGGCTTATCCCCTTGATATTCGCAATGGTCCACCCAATTGCTCCTTTATGCTTTCTCAATGCCTCCAAGAGTTCTTTTTCTTGTTCCATGTTTAATGTAGAGCTAATGACCACCGAAAATGTTTCACCTTCCCCAAGATAGGCGTACTTCAAATAGGAGGGCAAGGGCTTCAACTCCAAGTTGGGATTTTGTTCATCCGATGAAAAAATTTTCTTTTCTCGATGGGGTAACTCTTCGACTGTAGGGATCCACCTTTCCATCCCTTTCAAATCTTCTACCTCCTCTTGCTCATCATAATTCTCAAGATCCACAATTCCTTCTTCCTTGAATTTCAACATCCCCTCCAGCTCCAAGTGCTCCTCAACCAAAGTGTCGATTCTATTGACCTCACTTACTTCCTCATCATCACCCGCTTGCTTTGCCAAATTGAATACATTGTGCTCCATTGTCATATTCCCAAATGCCAACTTCATTAGACCGTTCCTACAGTTTATCACGGCATTAGATGTAGCAAGGAAGGGTCTTCCAAGTATTACGGGAATTTGGGAGCTAAGGTTTGCAACAGGGTGTGTATCAAGCACAATGAAATCGACAGGGGAGTAAAATTTATCAATTTAAACTAAGACATCCCCAACTACTCCCCTTGGTGTACGGATACTACGATCCACCAATTGAAGCGTGATTGAGGTAGGCTTCAACTCCTTAAGCTGCAGCTATTGGTACATCGAGTAGGGGAGAAGATTCACACTTGCCCCCAAATCGAGGAGTGCTTGCTCCACTCGATAATTTCCAATGGTGATGGCTATGGTTGGACAACTGGGGTCTTTGAATTTGGGAGGAGTGTTGGTCCTTAATATTGAGCTCACTTGCTCGGTAAGGAATGCTTTCTTGTGGACATTTAGTTTTCTTTTCACCGTGCACAATGGAATTTGCTTGATGGCGTCGAGGAGTGGAATGTTAATCTTCACCTGCTTAAACATTTCCAAAATATCAGCATAATTAGCCACCTTGACAGGTGGCTTCAAACGACTTGGGAAAGGGGCAAGCATGGGAGGAATAAACACATAATCATCAATTAATTTTTCTTTCTCAACAACCTCTCTTTCTTTCTCTTCACTCACCTCACTCTTATTGGCGTCACCTAAGATATCTTTTTCTTTTGGCAATGTGGTCTTGGGTGAGACCGTTGGCAAAATGGTTTTGTCAATTTCTTTGCCACTGTGGAGGGTGGTGACAGCTTTGAGTTGCTCGCAACTCTCTCTCGAAGGTTTTGATGACTCAACAAAGTGTTGACCCCTAGGGTTCTCTTATGGTTGAGCGGTGAAATTCCCCTTTTCTTGTTGAGATGCCCCTATGGAGTTTGTCAACTTTGTGAGTTGGGCTCTTACATCATTGATGGCTGTGGTATTTTGGTTATTGATGGTGGTTTGGCTTTGAATGAATGAATGGACCATATCCTCCAAATTCCTTTTATGAGGAGGTTGGTATGTGGATGGATTGGACGGTCCTTGAGAAAAATTTTGTGGAGGTGGATTTGGTGAAAAATTCGTGGTGGTGGGTTTGACGAATACCCTTGTGGATTGGTCCGGGGGTATTGAGAGTTAGATGCTTGCCCTTGGCCATGGTATTGGTTTTGCTTGGGTGACATGAGAGATGCATATGCACTTGAACTATAAGGAATGGGGTTTTCATTTCTTCAACTAAAATTTGGGTGATTACTCCAACCCGGATTATAAATATTCGAATTAGGAGAAAATTATTGCCTCATTTGGTTGAAGGCATGGACTGGTTCATGGTACGCTTCTTTAAGGGTCGGAATGTTTGGGCAATCCGATAGGGAATGCTCCTTACATTCGCAAATTGAACAACCCTCCTCGGTTCGTGACATATTAGACACCTCGTGTCTCTTATTGACTTCAAGACTCTCAACTTTCCTTGACAATTTAGCAAGTTTTGAAAACAAGTCTTCCCGGTCTCTCAAATCATAAATCCCTCCCCCTTGAGTCTGGCTACTCTTTTGAGGAGAAGACCTTGGTACATCGGTGGGATCTGTAATGTCCCATGATTGTGCATTTTGTGCCAATGTATCAAAGTAATATAAGGCCTCATCAGGATCTTTGTTCAAAAACTCCCCATTACACATCATGTCAATGAACTATCGATGGCCCGGTGTGATTCCTTTATAAAAGAAACTCACCAATTGCCATGGTTCAAAGCCATGATGTGGAAGGGATTATAGCAATTCCTTGTACCTCTCCCAACATTGATAGAATTGCTCTTGGGCTTTTCTGAAAAAGTTTTGAATTTTCTTTTTTAGGGTGGTGGTTTTATGCACCGGAAAGAATTTCTTCAAAAACTCAAAAATCATTTGGCTCCACGATGTGATGGTTCGAGGCCTTAAGGAAATAAGCCATGTTTTTGCCTTGTCTTTCAGGGAAAAGGGAAACAATTTCATTCTAGCTATCTCTTCCATCCCATGATTGGGGAGGAAGGTTGCAACTATTCCCTCGAAATCCCTTATGTGTGAATAGGGGCTCTGAGTTTCAAGTCCGTTGAACGTGGGAATTAGTTGCAACATCCCTAGTTTAACTATGAAAAGATGAGCTTGGATCGGAAGGAGGATGCATGATGGTGTGGTGCTTCGTGTTGGTTGTAGGAAATCCCTCATTGACCTCACTGGGGGATCCAACTGAAAATTATTCCCCTCATTCATGGGAGGGGGAAATTTCATTCTCGGATTGGGTATTTGAAGTTCTTGTGGTGGTCCCCCACCCCTTTGGACATTTGGATTTGCACCTATATTATCAAAATTGTCATCTGCATCCTCGGGTTGTTCTTGGTCAATATTCATGGTAAGGGCCAAGTTTTGTTTAATAAGTTGTCTTCGGTCATTCTGCCTCCACATAAAAAAATATATATACAAACAAAATTATAAACAAACAAGATTATGTACATGGAACAACATACCTCAGCCCATGGTGAAGATCACGGGACTTACCTCTGTCGTCCGGAAATCACCTTCTTGGTTTGACACTTGCCTTCCCCGGCAACGGGGCCAAAAATGCTTGACAAAATTCTTTGTTGTTTCCTAACCTCTAAACATCACCTTTTAGCATGTATAGTATATGGATGAAGGGGAGTGTCACTTTCCTTGGGATGATGTCAAAAGAAAGAGCAACTAAATGGTGGATGAATGAAACGTCAAATGTGTGTGTGTGTGAACAAAAATTCTCCCCAAGCGCAAGGAGACTTTCACGGATTGTGTTTTACTTGGTGGTATTCCAAGGTCGTTCCCATGGGAAAAGGAAGTAAACCGAAGGGAAGGTGATTTTGGGAGAAAGAAAGTGTAAAATATTTGATTGTTGGAAGTTGTTTTGATGCTAGTAAAATGAGAAACAAATATTGGTAAATTCAAGAGGTCACTCCAATAGGAATACCGTCTCAACTCGAAACTCTCCTCCAATAGAGCATGAATGAACGATTGATTCGTGGGAAGCTAGGTATAAGATAGGTGAGTATCTAAGCATAAAACGTGACTAGGCCCATGAAATATCAAAGACTCACCAAGTTATCCACCCTCAACCTAGTCAAACCGAACCATTGAACTCTGAAAGAAGGGAGGAGAATGAGTTGAAAATGGTATACCCAAGTGGAGGTTCCCCTTGGTTTTACCAACTACGAGATTTAGCTATTCATGCTTAAAATAAAGACAACAATATGATGAAAAGATGTTATGAAGAAATAAAGACTAGAGCTAAACATAAATGAAATGCATAAATATAACTTCCGGATAATCACCTCTTACTAAAGATTGGATGAGAAACTACTCACTATTCATGGCTTTATTAAAGTTAGAAAAGTGAGTGATGCTCATCCCTCCAAGTAGAGGAGTTACAAGGTAAAACACTTTACACAAGGAGCCGATCTTCGACAAAGAATGAGTGAATCACATTCCACCCTTCATGGCTTTGGTAAAGCTCTAGAAAAGTGGAAGAGTTTCACTCCTCTAAGGGAAGAAGGAATCTCAAGCAATGGAAGTAAAAGAAAGCAATAACACAATAAAAGAAAGCAATACTTAAAGTAAAAGAAAGCAATAAATTAAAAGGAAGCAATAATTCAATAAAAGAAAGCAATCCTTAAATAAAGCAATAAGTAATAAGGAAAACAATAATACTTTTGGAGGATTTTTCGTTACCAAAAGATGAATGCTTTACAAGTCTTAAGGGGTGGTATTTATAGGCAACGAGGGAGGGTGAAAGTCTTGTTTGGTGGCCTTGAATTCTTCAATCCCCCTTTATTTTGAGCTTTGATAATTGGCACCCCAGTAGTTTGTAGCTTTAATGCAATTGACTCCCTAGTAGTTTGTAACTTTGATGCACAAAACCCTGAAAAGAACAACAAGTAATGCATTATCCTTTATTCACACACTAACCCTAATTTGATTTATTTTGACTAGTTTAACTTTATTCAACTAACACAATTTACCTAATAAATTATGCCTTAATTAGGGTCAATCAGTGTCACACTTCAGTTGATAGACAGATCTGTCAAAATTCCTAGGGGTATTGTTGAAGATGTACTTGTCCAAGTGGACAACTTTGTATTCCCTGTTGACTTCATTGTCCTAGATACTCAGCCAGCAAAGTATTCAGAGAATCCAATTTCTGTTATTCTTGGTCGACCCTTCCTAGCAAATTCAAATGCACTAATCAATTGCAGGAATGGGGTTATGAAATTAACCTTTTGGAATATGACTCTTGAGCTAAATATTTTCAATGTTGCCAAACACCCAGGAGAGGACAACGAAGAAAGAGAAATAAATTCCACTGAACTTTTTTTGTCAAATTTTAATCACATCTGAAACAACAGATGATGATCCAAAGAATTGCCCGACACATGCTATTGATACATAGACCCCCAAATTTGAGGAACTTTCACCAAGTGGCACAAAGCTACTCTCATCCAATGTCAAGCCACTGAAGCCTAAATTGAAACCTCTCCTATCTGACCTCAAATATATATTTCTAGGAGAGGACAAGTTGTACCCAATGGTAATTTCATCTAAGCTCACAAACTTGCAAGAGTCTAAACTGATTGAAGTTCTTAAAAACCACAAAAGCACCATTGGGTGGACCATCACTGATTTGAAAGATATAAAATCTGCAATCATGCTATATACTTGGAAGAGGATTCAAAACCCTCTCGTCAAATGCAGTATGGACTAAACCCTCACATGAAGGAAGTAGTGAAAAGGGAGGTGCTTAAACTCTTAGATGCAGGGATAATCTTTCCCATCTCCGATAGTAAATGGGTTAGCCCAACCCAAGTTGTGCCCAAAAGTCTGGGGTCATAGTTTTCAAAAATGAAGCCAATGAACTAATACCAACTAGAGTCGTCATAGGATGGCAGATGTGTATTGACTACCGAAAGTTCAATTTGGTGACTAGAAAAGACCATTTCCCTCTTCCTTCTCTGGACTAGGTTCTAAATAGAATTGTAGGCCATGAATTTTATTGTTTCTTGGATGGCTATTCCGGGTATAATCAAATTGAGATAACACTCAATGATCAGGAGAAAACCACCTTCACGTACCCCTTTGGCACTTTTGCATTCAAAAGGATGCCATTTGGATTTTGTAACGCTCCTACAACATTCTAAAGATGCATGTTGAGTCTATTCAGTGACATGGTCAAAAAATTTTTGGAAGTATAAATGGATGACTTCTTTGTTTGTGGTGACTCATTTGATCTGTGTCTGGCCAACCTAGAAAAAGTGTTGATAAGATGTCAGGAAGCCAATCTGGTGTTTAATTGGGAAAAATGTCATTTCATGGTAACAATAGGCATTGTCTTAGGTCACATTGTGTTGTCTGAGGGCATGAAAGTTGACAAGGCCAAAATAGATCTGATTGGGAACTTGCCTACTCTCAAGACTATAAAAGATGTCCGATCATTTCTAGGACATGCAGGATTTTATAGGAGATTCATAAAAGATTTCAATACCATAGCAAAACCCATGTGTCATCTCTTGAGTCAAGACGTAATATTTGATTGGAGTGAAACATACCAAAAAGCTTTTGACAAGATTAAAGGCATATTAATTTTTGCCCCAATAATGCAACCCCCTGATTGGACTCTACCTTTTTAACTAATGTGTGATGCAAGTGATTATGTTGTAGGTGTTGTATTGGGACAAAGAAAATATAAGAAATCACATGTCATTTACTATGCAAGTAAAACTTTGAATGATGCTCAAATGAATTATTCAACAACTGAAAAAGAATTACTTGCGGTAGTGTTTGCCTTGGAAAAATTTCGTCCTTATCTTGTTAGTTCTTCTGTTACTGTGCTCACTGACCATGTAGCATTAAAATTTTTTCTCACAAAAAAGGATGCCAAACCAAGGCTTTTGCGATGGATACTCTTACTTCAAGAGTTTGACCTGGTCATTAAGAACAAAAAGGGTGTTGAGAATGTGGTGACAAACCATCTGTCCAGGTTAACTTATGAATTTCACAAGGATGGATTGCTGATCAATGAGAAATTTCCCGATGAACAGCTGTTCATGATTGATGAAACCCCATGGTACACTGATATTGCTAACTTCCTGATGACTGGAACACTCCCTCCATCCTTTACTCCCATGGACAAAAAGATATTTTTTAGGGAGGTTCATTACTTCTTTTGGGAAGATCCGTACATATTTAAGTAGTGTAAGGATCAAATCATAAGACGTTGCATCTTCGCACAGGAAAGCAAACAGGTAATAGCATTTTGTCATTCTGAAGCATGTGGTGGCCATTTTTTATCTAAAAAAACCACAACGAAAATCCTGCAGTGCGGATTTTACTGGCCTACACTTTTCAAAGATGTCCATGCCTTTTGTTTAACTTGCGATAGATGTCAAAGGTTGGGAAATATTTTAAAGAGAAACATGATGCCTCTAACTCTCATTCTGATAATTGAAAATTTTGATTGTTGGGGCATCAATTTTATGAGACCATTTCCCCCCTCCTTTGGCTATCTATACATTTTGGTACCCATAAACTATGTATGCAAATGGTTGAGGCAATTCCATGCCTAAATAATGATCATCAAACGGTGATCAAGTTTTTAAAAGAAAATATTTTATCCCTTTTTGGAATCCCAAAATCCATCATAAGTGATGGGGGTACTCATTTTTGCAATCGCCCTTTGTGGAATCTGGTGAAAAAATACTTGACTTTTCATAAAATTGCAACCCATACCATCCACAAACTAGTGGACAGGCTGAATTAGCTAATCGGGAGATCAAATTAATTTTAGAAAAAATGGTAAATCCAGACTGCAAAGATTGGTCGTCAAGACTAACTGATGCACTCTGGGCATATCGTACTGCTTTTAAAATAATTTTGGGCATGTCTCCTTATCGATTCGTCTATGGAAAGCCTTGTCACCTACCGGTGGAATTGGAACATAGGGCATATTGGGCTATTAAGACAATGAACTTTGACATGGACAAAGCCGGACTATCAAGAAAACTTCAGATTACCGAATTGGAGGAATTAAGAAATGAAGCATATGAAAATGTTAAGATTGTAAAATCTAGGATGAAATTTTCCATGACAAGAACATAATGCATAAGTCTTTTGAACCTGATCAAAAAGTTCTACTTTTCAATTCAAGACTCCGCCTTTTTCTGGTAAGTTGAAGTCAAGATTGACTGGACCATACATTGTCAAAAAAGTGTTTGAACATGGGGCAGTGGAAGTGTAGAACCCATCGAATGGTAATATCTTTACCGTCAATGGTCAGCAATTGAAACCCTTTGTGGAGGAATTTGTCAAAAATATAGAGACCATTCTTTTAATGGATCTAGAAAATCCCTCCAAGAATCACGCCTGCCAACACAAAAAGAGGTCGGGTCAAGTAGAAACCCGACCTGATGGGATGCCTTAATAAGGCCCCCACCCTTTTTTCTCTTTTTCCACACCGCCCTTCCCCTTTTCCCTTTTTCCTTCTTCTTCTCCGCTATTCACTGTTCTCTACAACCAGACCCAGCCCCCAAAGTACCATGACCACACACTCCACAGACACAAAATTATGTTTCATGCTTTGTATTTTAATCTTGTATTTGCTTATGGGTCTTCTGCTTCTCTTCGCACTGACAGACAAGGCTTACCAGCCACTTGAAACCTAGATCTGCGCAGGGATAATTGATTTGTGTATTTTTTACTATAGGTTTCAGCAATTGAACGGATCTCCACCTTTTAACCTCATCTCCAAGATCCACAAACTGATAAATTTGAAACATTGGAGACAATGTTCAGTTTAGGTTGGGGGGTGAGAACTATCGTTCATATGTGCCCGTAGTGTAGAAATTTTTTTGTTTTTGTTTTTGTTGTCGTTCTTGATCATATTTTGTACCTTGTATAAATGATTATGACTGTGAGTTAGCTTTGATCGTCTTTGTGACTGACAGACGTTAAAAAACCAGATAGTGGGTCTTAAAGTGTAGAAAGTATGGATGTTAAAATTTTTTGGTTTAGTTTGGGAGTTCTACGCACTTTTTCTTCTGATGTGCATACTGTGATCATGATAAAAGTAAGATTGGTGAGAAAAAATGAGATCCATGAACAACAAGCGAAACCCCTGTGCGGCAGAAACACTTTTGCTAAACGCTGTCGTGCCAAAAGACTTGGTGCCTGTAAACAGTGTGGTAGAGTCTTTCACGAGAAGAAATATAACCAGTGTTCTGAACCAATTTCTAGTCGTGCACTCGATCGATTAGACTAGATAGTGAATAGGCAGAGTAAGAATTATCCTAACACGTCATCCTATTCCAATACTGTGCTTAACCTGTTTGTGAGAGAGGAAACTAGGAGAGTTACTGGTTGTTCAAAAGGCACGGAGACAGATGAAGACTCATATTAGACTTCTTTTTAAACTTTGGAAAAGTGTACTTTTATTGGGGATGAAAGCCAAGGGTCTGAATTTGTGTAAAAATCTTTGTGTTTTGTATAAACTCTTTTGACTGAAATGAAAACATAGGCCAAGTAAGGAACGTCCCGAAATACCAACCTACAGCGTGGGTAGGGATTTGTCCTGAGACGCCATGAAATTTGGTTCAAGTTTTTGTAAATAAACTTCTTTGATTGTGAGTAGAAATATATATATATATATATTTTAATTTGGGTTCAACTTTCGATCGCCAATTGACGTTAGAACGCCAGTTGTTTATAGTACTCAGCCTCTGATGAAGTCTGTGATGGAAACGAAAAGTACTAGGAGCTAGTCCGTTCGAACGCCAATAGCACGTTCGAACGAGATTAATGTTCGAACGCAATAGCACATTCGAATGATAGGAGCTTACAGTACTTTCCTCTTTGACAGAACTCAAAAAGTATTGGGAGCTCACCACATTCGAACGATATTTAAGTTCGAACATTTTTGTTAAAATTCTTCTACAAACGTTCGAATGACATGACACGTGTTGAACATTACTCTCTTTTAGACTATAAGCTTGGACCGTCTTACCCAGCTCAAAATCTCTAAAACCTAGAACCCCTTTCACCCCCAGCTCTCAAAACTCCACCCATTCCTCAATTCTACCTAAAATCGACCATCCCAAACTCATTTCCACATCCAAAATCATCATCTTCACAAGAAAACTCAAGATTTTCACACCCTCTAAGCTCAAAATCGAGAAACGCCATGCCTAGGTTCAAGCTTCTTGCCAGGTGCAATCAACAGTAAACCAGGAACCTAACTTTGTAAAGAAGTCATTGAGGAAAAAAGAGGGGAGGCAAAGGATGAAGAGGTATGATCGAATAAGGTTTCCCAGTGCACTCAAAGTCGAAAGGTATGATAATTTCTTTCAAAATCATGCTATAATCTGTGAAAGAGATGTTGTTACTGACTTTACGGAATTGGAAATTTTGGAGCAAATGGAGAGGAGGGAATGGATGTGTTTTTTAGGAAATGGTGGGTGCCGTTGTGGACTGGTGAGGGAGTTCTACTCCAACGCCGAGATCATCAATGGCGCCATCCAAACATATGTAAGAGAACCCACTTGATGTGGATGAGGTATTAATTTTGAAGAAGGAAAGAGGTGCCTCGGGTGCAAAACCCAACTTACCCACCAAAACAAAAATGTTGTGTGGGATAGGGTTGGGAAAGAATTAACTA